>NDGM011016791.1:0-18933 GCA_002564305.1 Octomys mimax | reverse complement strand
TCCTCATACAAGATCTTATGCAAAATATTTCACTATGTTGACGATTGGTGGTTTGTTTGAGAGTGTTGAAACAATTTTTTGAACATATGCATATACAGATGTATGTACATAAATATTTTTTCTTTTCAAGAATTGATTCAGCATTCCACATGATGAAACTACGTATCTGAGTTGAAGGCTACAGGGGTTATCGGACATTTTTCTGCATTTCTGCTCTGAAGGTGATGCTCCCCTTTTGCAGAGAAGATATTACTGACTTATCATGCAGGATATGGGTGAGGTTCAAAGGAGCTGTTTAAAGTTCTTTAAACACTGGGAGTGATGAGCAGATGATGGAGAAGGCTGCCTCTTAAGTGACACAAACAAACTGGGTGTGAAGGCTCACTGAGAGTTTGAGGCCAACCTGGGCTCCAAAGTGAGTTCAAGGCCAGCCTGGGCTAGATAGCAGGACCTTGTCTCAAATAAATTGTTTTTAAAATGACAAACAATTTCTGTGTCCTAATGAATTCAACAGAAGCATCTTAAGTGTGTCAAAAACCACACCTAGGTGACCAAGCATTGAATGCACTTTTTGACTTTACTAAAAACAGGTTCTGTGTTAAGATACGGAAGACACAATGGGAAAGGAAAACTGGGATGAGGAAAAGGACAAAAGAAAGAAGGGAAAAAAGATATATTTATGTATATGTGTAGGATATTTTGGATAATTATACTGATGATTTTTGCTGGTCTTTTGAAAAGAATAGTTAACACTTAAATGTTTTTTCTTTCTATTCTTTTATTTTATTATTTGCTTTTTAATTTCTTATAACTTCTTTTTGTCGTTTTGTTTCACTTTTTAATCCAATATTTCAGGTTTATATCTGGTAACCTAAACAACTAATTTGAAGATAACATCATGTAAAAACAGTTACCGTTATTGAATTCCTGTTACTTCGTTTAATGGAGCTTTATACTGTTTCTAATGCTTTTTTTTTTTCACTATTTAACATTCTTTTTAAAAAATGACAAATTCTCAGGAGAGAGCTACTCTCAGGTGCAGAGACAGCAAGTACAAGGCACTTTGAGGATGACAAGACTGAGGACCTGTGGCCAGTGAACACAGAGTGAACGTGGGCAGCCTGGCCCTGTGCCTGGGAAGCTGTGGTGTCCTTGGTTTGACTGTATGAATTTCATTGGATGATGTAGGACTGTTCAGTTTCTACATTTAGGCAATCGCTGGGAAAGGCTTCATATTCTTGCTTCTGTTTATCCCCTTCTCTAGTGCTTTCTGATCCCAGCCTAGCCCAAGTTGAATTTCCCTGACTAGGATTTCCACTGTGGTGGTACCTTCCAGGGTGGTTTGATTAGGCATGGAATGATCACAAGTGAGTCTCGGGAAAAACTTGTCCTGGAGACACATCTTTAATAAGGGACAAAGAATGACTCACAACATTTTGGTTCCAACCACTCTAAGCACCAGCCGGTCCGTAGACCTGAGGGTTTCACAGCAAGTCAAATCTAATTAAGTCAGCTTCAGAAAACACCTCTGAAAAACTAGTCTAATGAAAGTTCAGAAGCCTGCATCTTAATCATTGTAAGGAATGTTTGTGGTTCACGTTTTCAAGAGGATGAATCACCCCGTTTCTTTATATCTTTAAAACAAATTAAGCCTGCCTCCCAGCTTCTTGGCAAGACCAGTAAATTATACAATATCGGTTTTTATTGGGCTCCTCCACTCCCTGTATTAGATCATAAAGAGCCTGGAGCCTTTTTATATGATAAAAAAAGAATAAGAAAGGAGTCTGACTCTGGAAAGTTACAAGATTGTCCATCATATGGACCCTCCTAATCACAGCTGGCCCACTAGGCACCCTTGTCTCTGCCCAATCTGTGGCTTTCAAAGACACCCATGGAGACACCTCAACTCTCTGAAGGTCTTGCCATCCCTGTGGAGCCTGAAGGCTTGAATTGAGATCTTCCTCCCAACCTAATAATGAGGAGGTGGTCTCCTGTGAGATAATTCAGAGGATTAAGTAAAACCGAATTCTGTAATAAGCAGACTACGAGTACCCCTCACTAGCCTCAAGCTTGGTTGATTGGTACCCCTCATGGACACCAAAAATCTGTGGATGCTCGAGTCTCTTATGTAAAATGGCCTAGCACGTGATACAATGTGAGAAATCCTCCCATTTACTTAATGCCTCACTAGATTGCTTACAATATCCAACAGTATGTGAATAGTTGTTCCAGTGTGTGGCTTAGAGAATAATAACAAGGAAAGTGTCTGGACATGTTCAATATAGCAACAATTTTTTCTGAATATTTTGTGATCTCTGCATGACTGAACCAAGGTAGTAAACTATAAAAGTTATCAGCAAAGCAGCACAATTTCCTCTGATGTGCTTCCCGACACTCTAAATAACTGAGCAAGGTAATCTTTGAATGAGGTCTTAATGCAGAGATGTACAGAAGACGAGCAGCATTTCTAAAATACCTGCGGACCTGTCCTTTGCAGCTTCCATATGAAGCTGCATATTGTGAACAGCAAGCTCTCGGGACATAGCTTTGTGTCTGCTTCTATTGTCGGGTTGCTGGGTTCTGTGGCTTTTCTTTTTACTTGGTGAATTTTCAAGAAATCGCAGACTATTCTTTCTGTTGCTAATCATGCATCTCCACTACCGCAAATTCTTAGATAATTAATTCATCCTCTGCCAGCAGAAATTTCTTGAAAGGAAAGGCTGATTTCATCACCCTGTCTTTACAAACTCTCAATGACTCCTTTCAGCAACTAGATCACATGCAAATTTCTGAGCTCTGTGTTTAAATGTCTTCCACTCCCTCATGCATGTGCACACGTGCATCTATGTGGTAGCTTGTATCTCGCATGCATATCAGTCTGCAAACATGCAACGTATAACCAGGACATACTGCAATGCAATTCAACATCGTGAACACAGCAACTGCTTGCATAAGAGCTGCTCGAGGCTCAAGAGTATGATATGAAAAAGCAGCGGTATGTCAGGTTGGCATCTTGGACACAAGTAGCCTGCTGTCTAGCAGGGTAAAGGAAGCAGAGCACCATGATGCAGCAAAGGGAAAATTAATCATTGTAATGATCTTTCTGATATTTGCATTGCAAATGCCCTGTTTAACTAGGCCCTGGTCTCCATGAACCAGTCGCTGTCTTGCACCACACATGCTCTGCTCCTTTGGCTGCCAAGACAGCTGTGGGCTCACACATCTGGGCAGCCCCCCCCCAGGGTGCATAGCCCCAGGGCTCCGATCGTGCACAGCACTCTCTCAGAGGGATGAGCTCGTCTAAGTCCATAAAACCTGACATCTACAATTATTTTTCGTTGTCAAAACTATGGCTCTGATACTCTGAGCTTGTATTTGTTTTGGTTTCTCTTACATTTCATGCCCTCGTCATGTTCTTCTCTGTATTTCTCTCTTCTTCTACTCCACAGATGTACCTGCCTGCAGCAAATGTGCCTGGGAAGTCCCTCCCCGGAGACGGAGCCTGGGTGGCGGCAGCACACCCGTCTTGATCCTCCTTCCTTGCCAGTGTCTCCTCTTCCGACTCTGGTCCAATCCTGTGTTATTGACTAGGGAGGATGGGGAGGTTTGCTGAGCACAGAATTCTGAAAATTATTAAATTTTGTCCTTTCTTTTCCAATTTAACAGAAGTAATCCATCAGTATACCGAGGCCTACATTTAGCCAAATCAAGAATACATTTAGCCAAATCAGAGGAATACAGAGAAGAACATGAAGAGGGCATAAATAATAAGAACACGGTATAGCAGCCATGTTCTTACTATTTCTGCTATAAAATGATAAGAGAGAGAAAAACTTTCCCTGCAAAAGCGCAGAAGGAGCAGGGCAAGGGGAGGGCGTGGTGTGGCGGTGAGGTCGCCCCTCCGCCCCAACCTCAAGGAGGACATGGAACGCGCTCTGCCTGAGAATGTGATCAGCGGAGATGAGAAATCCTGCAGCAGAAGCTCACCATCCTGGTGTTGTTCTGATAACAGTGATGATGACAAGAGAGGGGACAACAGCTCCGGAGCACCTACACTGCAGGGCAAGGCGCCAGCCCTAGATCCCTCTCAAAGGTCATCCCGGTTCATCTGCATCAGAAGTGTGGGAGCTCATAGGTTCCCTTGACCCCAAAGTACCCATCAGGAAAATGCAGCTGGAGAGGGTCAGCTCATGGCCAGACTCACCTAGGAAGCAAGTGGCAGGCTAGAACTTGAGTATCCATCAAACTGGGTTTCCTGAGGAGGCATCTCTGAGGCAAGAAGTATTGAATCTAGAGGTGAAGAATCCCAAGGAAGAAGGGAGAAATTTCAGCAGAAGTGGCCAGGAAAGTAAGAGCTATAGCCAGGTGCGGTGACACATCCCTGTAACCTCAGCACTCTGGGAGGCTGACACAGGAGGACATCAAGGCTGCGTCCAGACTGAACAACTTAGTGAGAGCTTGTCTCAAATTTAGAAAAGGCTTGTGGATTGTAGCTCTAGTCAAAGGCCTGGGGATCAATACCAGCATTCATAAGATACTAAAAAGAAGAAACTTTTACATGGCAAAAAATGTAATAAGCAAACAGCAGACACCATAAACAAGTCAAAGGAATAATGACAAACTGTCTAGGTACAGTGGCATGTGCCAGTAATGCCAGCACCAAAAGAAAGGGAGTCCATGTTTCTTGTGTGGGCAGCAGGGCTCCAGGCCAACCGGGGGCTCTGAGAAGCACAGAGCGGCCCCCTGCCCAGGGTCTCTGAGTCCCCAACTAGCTGATGGCCCCCACCAGTGTGTTGCTTAACTGAGTGTTGAGGAATGGGCCTTGGGGTGCAGGCACATGTCCCTGGCACAGTAATCAGCACCTGCTGGCCCCCACACAGTGGCCCCCACCCTGCCCCTCGGTCCCTCACCCTGTCAGGGTCCCGCTGCCCTTCCTGACTCAGGGAGGAGCTGCTTCCCCCTCTCCTGCCCCCAGCCCAGTTCAAACCACCAGAGCAAGGACTCCAGACCATGTGCACAGGAATGATCCTCAGAAACCCATGCGGGGAGCAGCACCCCCAGGAGCCGGTGAAAAATGCAGATGTCCAGGCTCCACCCAAAGCCAAGGTTCCGAGGCGTCTGGGTTAGAGCAAAGCCTCCACAGAGTCCAATGTACTCTGCAGTTGCAAGGCACCAAGACAGGGTTCAGGGGGCCTCAGGGACTTGTGCTCAAACACTGAAATTAATGAGACGACCACAATTTTTGAACTTGAAGATTTTAAGCTATTTAATAGGAACGAAGCTCATTTGACTATTAAAGAAAAAATATTGTAATTGCTGTAATTTTAGAAGGGAAGTTATTTACCTGGGGCACCCCAGACCTCTCCTGCCACCAGAGGTTTCTGAGTGGTATTAACAATGAATATTTATGAGTAAAAAGGACATCATGGTTTTCACTAAACTGCTGAGATGCAACATTTTGTTCGCCTATGATTTTAGGTTGATAAACCAGAATAGCGATTGGTTGTGCCTGTGACTTCATAATCGACAAGATCAGATAGCAGCAGACTACATTCCAGGAGTTGCAATGATACCAAATATTACTTCCGTCCACTGCTATCTCCGTCACGCTATGTAGTGTTAATAAAGATGCAGCTATGCCAGAGAAAAGAGAGGGGGGAGGAGGGAAGGGAAAACCCTGGAGTACACAGGGAGGAAAGAAAAGCATCTCTTTAAAAATTTCAAGGAAGGAGGAAAATGGGGGGGGGGGAGAGGCAAAGAAGAAGGAAGATGAAAAGGAAGATTCGGCTTAAAAGAACAGGCTCAGAGGTCATCTCATTCAGTGGCAAGCAAACACTGAACATGGGTGCATTTATTTAAGTCAACAGTCGTGGACCAAGTGCTGGCTCAGCTCCAGGCAGGACGCTAAGTACAGCGAGAAAATAGTAAACACGGCCCCTTTCCCAAACTCACTTCGCCCTCATCTAGCATAACAAATAGTTTCATCAGGTAAGTAGGAACCAGCCACCTCCGTGCAAGCCCTGATGGTGGTTTTCTCCATGGTAATTATTAAGTGAAAGATAGGATCTTAGCACACAAGACGCATATGATTCTTAGCACACAAGACGCATATGATCTACCTGATCAGGCAAGATGGGGGGGCATGTGAACACAGTCCAGAGCAATGGGTGACAACTTCCCAGTGAGCATCTGGACAGGACTCTGAGAAAACAGGGGTCCCTGAGGGCTGGAGAGAGCAGGAGGCTCCCTGGGGAGGTACCCGGGATACTGTCCCTGCCCAAGAAAATCAGAAGCAGCAGGCAGTAAGGTGTGAAGTTGGGGGAAGGTAAGACAGTGTAGTTAAATGAGAAGATGGGTGTAAAGTCGATGTGGGCGGGCTGGCTGAGAGGTCCGTAGAGGCCAGCTTTAGAACATTCCAAATGCCAGACCAAGTGTGAGGTTCTGCTGACTCCCAAGATCACTTTCAAATGTGTAAGTAATGAGAGCTTCCTCCCAAGGAGGTGATATGGGTACACATCAGAAACTGAAGAACATCTTCACAGCTCCCATGCGTGGTGAGTACTTAGCACATCTTTTTAAAATACCACCAGTGGTATGACTATTAGTCTTAAATTAGCTTTCTTCTTTTCACTCACATTATCTAGTTATCAGCAAAAATAAGCTTCAGAATGTCGGGGTGACTTAGATGCAAGCATAATCCCTCTGTCAGTTGTAAGCCTGGAGTGCCCTCCAGAGGTTTGATGAAATATGCAAGTTTAAGAATCTGCAGGCTTTCCATCTGGGTGGAGAGGAATCGCCTGCGAGCTTGCAAAGCCACTGCTGCCAGACCCTCTCATCTAGACAGAGATGCCCCTGCTCTTCAGCGCAGCCTGGGAGCTGGAGCTGTTTACAGATCTCTCAGGCATTTAGCTGGTTGTTGACATCAGACCTCTGATTTATTCTTTTCCAGATGCTTTGGCTGTCCTGGGCTTTTGTATTTCCCTACGCTTTTGGAATCAACCTAGCAATATCTTTGGTGAAAGGTCTGCTTGGGGTTTGCCACTACATCCGTAGATCACTTTGAGGCGAGTTAACATACTGTTAAGTCTTCTGACCCATGAAAACTGTAAACATTGCCTTTTGTTTTGGTTTTTCAGTCCACAGGTCTTGGAAGAGCTAGACCCCTCACACACAAGCAGATGCAGATGCAAAAGGCTGTAGCGACTTTGGGAAAGTGGGGCAGCTTCTTGGAAAGCTAAATAGCCATCTATTCTAGGAGTGCAGTTTTACACCAAAGAATTCAGCCAAGAGAAGTGGAAGCCACATGCTCATGAATGTTCTTGCGCCTTCAGAAACCACAGTCCTCTGTTGCCCAGTGGCAGCCTTTATTAAGATTCTTTATTACTGCTCCTCAAAATAAAACTCTTGGGAAAGGTTTTGACTTTGGGTTTGCTTGTGAAAAAACCAAATTTAGGAGAAACTGCCATTCAAAATAATGAGGGCAGAGAACTAGTCATCCTTTAGGAGCCAAAGAACTTTTTGTTATGTAGTAGTCTATTTTCTGTTGCTAATAATACAATACCATGGACTGGGTAGATTTTAAAGAAAGGAGACTCAGGCTCACACTTTTGGAGGTGTATGATCAAGGTGCAAAAAACACAGTGGCTGATTACATGCAGTTCCAGGAGGATGTGTGTGTGTGTGTGTGTGTGTGTGTGTGTGTGTGTGCATCCATCATTTTTCTTTTTTGGCAGAACTGGGGATTGAACTCGGGCCCTGGTGTTTGCCAGGCAAGCACTTATTCTACTGAGCTATCTACCTGGCCCCTTATCCATCAGTTTTCAACATACAGATTGCAAACAAACTACCGCCGTCACTCACAAGCAGATGCAAATATAAAAGTGACACTTTGGGAAAGTGGGCAGTGCCTTACAGGCTCCATATTCATCTCTCTCCTATGCAGCCCCTGCGGGCACCCCTGGGTCCCGTCGTCATGGTCTTCATTGGTCCTGAGCACCTGACCACACCACGGTCAAGCTACATTTCCATGCTCTTCATATCTCACTGTGGAATTAACCTCAGTACACAGAGCCTTGGAGACCACCCGAAAAATTCCCACAACACAGTGACTTGAGTTGTCCACATCTGCTTGATGTAAACCAGGAGAGAGGATGAGATCTCAATGGCTGAGATGCCTCCAGGGGCAGGCTGTACATGGGTGGCAGAAGCGGTGCTCCTTCCTAAGACTGGTCTTGGTTACTCTTCTCTCACTGGTGGGACAAAAACTAACACCCCAAATGAAGAAAGGAAAGGTTTATTAAGCTCACAGTCAGTGGAGGTTTCAGCTGGCTCCAAGGCTGAGTGGCACATGGCAGAGAGCAACCGTTCATGGTGGTGGCAAAAAGCAAAATAGCAAAGGGAGTGGCAGCAGCTCAGGCTAGCCTTTTTCTCATCTTATCACCTGTCCCAGGCCAGGTGCAGCACCCACACCCACAATAATTAATCACAAACTCCAGAAGCTGCCCCATGACTATCTGAGGCTTTGGGGGAGGGGACACCTAGACACAAACCATAACAGCTCGAATTTGGAGTAGCACGTTGATTAAAAAAAAAAAAAAAAAAAGCCAGAGCACTAGTGAGAGTCAAGCAAGGTAGAAAGAGGCTGGGAGCAGGTAAAGGGTAGGCTGGCAAAAGAAATAGGTATTGATGATGGTTCCATCATAAAATTAATTCTATTGCCAGTCTTTTCTGAACTGCCCTGGAATATCCTGGAGACCAGTGGCCCCCCCAGGTAGAAACCTACAGAGCCAGCTGGCCAACATCTGTGGAAGAAGTGTAGTGAACAGGCTGCATCAAGAATTGACCCTCCTTGTCCTGGACATGCAGCTGGGCCCTGGGTTTCCCTCCTGCAGAATGGAGGGAAACCATACCTCCCCTCTGAATGGCCAGCGGGTAGACAAGAGGTGAGCCTGGTATGTCAAAATGATATAGGAGAAATACGACTCCCAACAAGCTAACTGTCTGTTGTGTGTAGTGACCCCCAAATATGGAAAAATATGAACTCCAAGGGATAACAGAGGTTAAGAGTAGGAAAGGTTTACTGAAAGATAGCTCCTGAGAGATAGGAGGGAACCCAAAAGTGGGTTGCCACCATCGTGGGCCTTTGTCAGCGGTCATTTATACAGAAAAGTCACAACATGGACACAGTGTGAATCAAACTATCACTGACCTAAAGGGTTACTGGACTAGCCGCTTAGTTAATATTGGTCATAGAGGGATAGTCATCTAGCAACGGTGTGCACAAAGAACAAGGGCAATCTGGGAAGGGCTGGGTCCACACATTCAGGTCAGCCATCGGGTGACCCAGGCCTATTTGGATTTTATCTGGAACAAGCGGTGCTGATTGCAGTTGTAATTATAATTACAATTATAATCTCAGGTCATTGTTCGCATGGCCCTGAGGGAGGCATGGAGGCCCGGGATTGCATCTTTATCATGAGACCTGGCCCTCTCCAGATGCACCTCCTGCCATAAATTTGAGGTCTTTGTTTTTGTGCTGGCTTCCCTGAGAGCCCAGCCCCTCTCTGTGTATTATTTTCCTTCTACTTTAGCTGAGTACAGTACGATGGGCACAACTGCAGGGATTCCTTGGAGGAAGGCAGAGCAATGAAGACCTAGAAGAAAGCAGTGTAGGCTCCTCCATGTGGCTCCGGGACTCACACAGAGCAGGAGCTGGAGAGGGAAGGCAGAAGAGGAACTGGCACTCTGAATCTCCATGCATGTCCTGCCTCATAGCAGGCATTGGAAAGGACAAGTTAGGTCTAGATGCACTGTTATCAATACTTGAGAAAGAAAAGACGGATTTTAAAGCCCTGCTGATGGACCGGGATGATCAAGAATGGAGAACCCACAAAACCTTGACCACCAGAATCAGTAAATATTCAGGGCCGCCAGGCACTGTGTCTTCAGAGTAGTGCGGTCACACAACGAGTTTCCCAAGGGAGAGACCACATGAGTAGATCAGTAAGTGCTCGTGGTGGGAGGGGGTCGGCTTCCTGTGGGGGAGGACAGAGCTGCAGGCTTGTGAAGTAGCCTCTGGGAACTACTGAGGGTGGGCAAGGGAGGGAGGCTGATTGGCAGGGAGTCTGGGCAACCCTGGTGGAGGCTGGAAGATCACACTAAGGAATTTTCCTCTTTGTGGAAGAGCAACCAGATCGGGGGTGGGTTTCCGCAAGGAGAAGGCTGCCCTCCTTGGCCCCTGATGCCGGGATGGACAGACAGCTCTCCTTCCCCGCCATTGCTGGGTGGGTGGTACCACGCACAGAGCTTGCTTTCTCTCAGCATGCGTGGGACACACTTTTCTGAAATCTTTCCCTTCCTAGGCCTAATTCCAGGATTCTCTTGAGCCTCAGAGGTGGTCTTCCTCTGTCTCTTCACTTTCTCATTTCCTGCCATCAATTCACAAGATTCTGGTCTCATTAAACTACTGACTTGTGTTAGCAACCAAAGCTCAACTGCGAGCTTCGGCAGGAGGGTGACGTGTGTTCGTGGCGCCACCTGCTGGAAAAATGTGGTACCAAATTGTGTGAGCTCAGATTCCCAAGCTCAAAGGACCCTTGGATGTTAAAAATTACTGAGAACTCCAATATATTGCATTATAAATTGTATTATTAACATATAAGAGGAACAATAACAAATCTGCTGTGTATAAACGTAATAACTTTTTTGTGAAAACTAACATTGTTTTCAAACAAAAGGAGTGTAAAAACTGCATTGCTTCGTATGTCTACATATCTGCAGGTCTTGGCTTAATAAAAGGTATCTGGACAGTCATCTGCTTCTACCACCAATCTCTCACTGTGTGCTATTTGGACTGAAGTGTAGGAAGAAAGCTCCGCCCCACACAGGTGTAGATGTATCGCCTTTTCAAATAATTGTTGATATTCTTCGATACCACATCCAAATTGGGCAAGACAGCTCCTGGGAGTTTAACAGCCGCGTGAAATCTCTAGACCCATGTTCACTGTGCATTTTTCTGTCTCTCTTACATGAAAGCTCATGGGTCTCTCATTCTTTGAATGGGTCTCTAGCCATGCACAATTTTGCATCCACTTGACCATTGGAAAAATACTAACTGCTCCATTACATAGACCTCGCAGGTGTTAAAGTATTAAATTACATCATGCAAAAGGAAAAATACATTTAAGGCACCCATGTGATATGGGCACTTGCGTCACCAGCCTCCTCAGCTGGAAACAGGCTTCGTGCGCACACGCAGATGGCCTCCACCCCGCCCCTGTGAGCCAGCCATCACTCCAGTCAACCGAGTTGGCAGAGCCCAGGTGTCACCCAGAAACACGGCAGCAGGGAGGTCTGAAAAATAGAGTGTGTGGCTCTATAACTTTCCCAACTTGGAGAGAAGATGAAGCGAAGGCTGCCCAGAGCCTGCTCCTGGCTCTGATGTGCCCAGCAGAAAGCGTGTGCCCACAAGTTGCAGATTGTTCACTGCTTTTTCTCTAAATGGTGACGTTTTTCCTACATAGCAGGGCAGGAGATTTCTCTTTAATACTTTTAATCCTGAATATTGAGCAACGCATGCCAAGCTCACTGTAAACTCCAACGAGATAGCTGGGGTGTGTGGAGTGGGTACGGTTCACACGCGGTGGGGACCCAGCTTACCCATTCTGGGCCAGGCTGGGATAGCACAGTGGTGATACCACGATTACTTTTTAGTACCTGAGTCAAACCCTTCCTTCTAGCCTGTTTAACAATGTTTTTTATACACAAATAATTCTCAAAACTTGCTTTCGTGTCAAAAAAAAGTCTTAAAATATGCGGAGTCCTGAGCTATATTTCAATTTTGTGTGTCTGAGAGGTGTTGGCTCAGTATTCTAAAGTAGGATGGTTTCAAGGTTTATTTTTTTAAAAAAGCCAAAAACTCATCTGTATTTATTTATATACAGTTTACCCTGGAGATTCTGATACAGTAGGTCCATTAAGCACAGTGTGAGAGACACTGTTGGAAGCCATTAGGTCCCAGCCCTGCCAGCTCAAACATGCCCAAAATATAATATCTGAGGACTGAGTCAGCTCTTATTCCTGATCCATCACTTTCTCCTACAAGGAGGGGCGGATCTCTATCAGAACTTTGTAGCTAAAGGTGGCACTGCCCACCCTAATCCAGCTAAAATTTGCTTCCTTGGTTTATCTTTAAATATTATTTCATTTCTTCACCTTGTTTCCATTTATTCTTGTCAGTTACATTTCATTTGTATATATAATATAAGGCAAGACTCAAACCTGTCACTTCTGCTGTTCTATGGTAAAGTTTATTTTGTTCTGAGCACCAAAAAAATTTTTTATATTAGTTCTATTGAGAAAGAAGTAGCAATGAGACAGTTTCAAAACAAGTTAGTAGGGGAAAAAACAGGTTAGTAGGACAGTTACAATAATTACTACATTGCACATTGTTGTCTTTGTAGTAGTTATTCAGAGGACAAGATGCAGATGTGATAACTTGTCTAAACACTATTAGTTCAAAACTTTCTTCTCATTGAACTAAGAAAAAATAGCTGTATATATTCACATAGAATTTTTTAAGGTGTCTCTCAGGGCTTATTAATTTTATTGATTTGTCTGCCAGGTTTTCAACCAACGTAACACTATTTTAATGTCCACAATCCTTCAGTTACCTATACATTCCCAGAACCATGTAATTCTCATGGCTTTTTTATGATTTAAAATATTTTATTTTAAAGAGACTAAAAATTAAGAAAAAACATTAAAAATGATGCAGCATTTCAAAACAAGATAACAGGAAATCAGCAGTGGTTCTTATATTGCGTACTGTTATCTCCAAACTCGTTGTTCAAATGACCATACATAAGCATGTGAAATTGGTCAAAAATTATGCATGATTCCTTATAATAACCAATAGAAATTAGTAGCACAATGATTTTGCTAATATTCCCCTTCCTTCCTTTTTTTTTCTCCTATTCCTAGCAGTTTCTTTCCACTTTACAGTATCTATTGTACCTTTCACATTTTATTTACTCTTTCAGTTTCTTATACTGGGGAGACAATAAGATACCCTTTAAAGTTTTTTCTGGTTGTTTTCACTGATTCTTTTTTTTTGTTTTTTTCTAGATGAACTTGATCAGTAATTTTACACTGACCTTTCCTTCTCTTTATCTGTTCTTTTAAACTGGGCCAACGTGACTTCTCAGACGGTTTATTCCTTGCCTCTGTTCAGCGCTCCTTCCTTCTGTTCCTTATGCTTCCGGTGACTCCGCAGGGCCGCTAAGAAGCCAAGGATGTTTGTCTTCATGATCAGCTTTAAAAGCCCATTTCCTCAAAGCCAAGCCTCGCCTTCCTTCGTGCCTGTGGGCAGCTCTAAACGCTTTCTCTCAACGGTGGTGCTCTGGGTGACTCTGTGATGGTGGTTCCAGAGGACACTGACCAATAGTCGGCAGAGTGGGGTGGTCCTGCCAGAACATGGGGTTCCGGATGGAAGCAGAACGCGGCAAAGCAGGGAGCTCGCACACACGCAAACACACGACTCTTCCGGTCAGGTGTGGGGTTTTATGTCATTGCTCCCGCTGTAGTCCCTGGACGTCACACTCCATTCCTCAGCCTTTGGCCGCGGACTCTCTGGGAGCTGCCGTGCCTTCAGTCTTAGACTCGGTTCCCTTTGCTCTGAGGTTTCCATGAACCCGCCATCCACTGGTTTCCCTGGTTCTGCACCCTGCAGATGGCCATGGTGGGACTACTCAGCTCCGATGGTAGGAGCCCTACGAGCAGGTGCACTAAAACACTCCTATAACGTCATAGGTTCTATTGCTCTGTTCCTCTGGGAAACCCTAATCCTCTTTGTCCTTAAAATAAGGGCAATGAAAACACCAAATGTTTAGAATTCCTTTTAACAATTGGAGAAAATACATGTCGCTTTTCTTCATCCCCCAGAAATAAGTTACCTAGCTCGTCTAAGGTGCAACAGAGAAAGGTAAGATGTTTTTGGCGACCACATCCTGGTCACGTTTTTCCAAACCTGACATTGACTCTGTTTAAATACTCACGCGAAGCTCTGTGTGCTGCCCCCACAAATCATCAGAGACTTTGCCTATACCTCTGTCATTCATAGATGTCCCATAAGCTAAGCAAACTGCAAGAAAACCTATGGAAAGGTGTTCCGAGCAAGCTGGTGGTACACACACATTATCTATGCATACACCTGGGTACTGTAGGGAGATGTAGCCCAGTCCTGCTGTAATTCCCATCCTGTGCTGTTTGTAGCAGAACCCTGTATGGTCCCTGTCGCTAAGGTGCAGGTTTGCCAGCAGAGCCAAATTTGGTCAATGAGATAGTGTCTCATAAGAATGTGGGGCTGGAATTTGGAGAGGCTACAAATGCATAGGGTCTGTGAAGTCTGAATCCGTTACATTTCTCCAGTAGACGAGAATACTGTGAACCAGAAGGAGAAATTTATCTACAGAGAAACAATGAAGCAGACAGGCTAAGACGTAGGCATGAGAAGGAGTGAAGAAAAAGTCAGGAGGGAATTAGTTGTCTTGTACTGACGCAATTCTAGAGCATACCTACCTGCTCTTCTTGAAAACTGAGTGCAGATTATACTTTGCACATCTACTTTTTTGACACCCATCTAGGAAAACAACCCATACAAATGAAATTTGGTATTGGCACTTAGAATGATCCCCCAAGAAGCTCAAACTTCTTAGTCAAATTCAAGTGCATTGATTTACAATACTCTACTGACAACACAACCACACACACACACACACACACACACAATAGGCTCATCCACTTTTTTTTTTACAAAAATACATTCCAGTATAAAACATAATAATCATAAATAAAAATAAGCATATATTCTCAACAAACTAACAGTTTCAAGAATCATCTCCAACAGCCAAAATGTTGGCTTAAGCTTATAATTATACCACCAACTCTTAGCAGCTTTATAAAGGTTACATAGCAAAGTATAACTTTTTTTAAAGAGCAAAACAAACAAAAGCAAAAACAAAGACAGAAACAAAGCAACATACAAAACAGTAGATACGGTACAGAATTTCAAATCAAGAATAGAAAATTAACAATGGTTGTTATATTACATATTGTTATTGTCAAATCTGTTGCTCAGATTAACAGATACAGGTATGCAAGATTGGTTGAATAATTAAGCATTAACCTTTCCTTTCAATAAATCTTAATTTTTTCTTGATCTTTTTACTTTTTATTTTTAAATTTATTTTAAAGAATATAATAATAATCAATAAGACCTTAGAGTATACATCTAGAAGAACAAGATGAGCGGTATTACTCAACCATGGTGTTTGTATTGCACATCGCTGTCTTTTTTTACATTGCTGTCTTCTATTTGGTTGCTTGGATTATAGATACTAGCATATATAATGAATCAGAGTAAAAATTTTAATCATTAACTGCTACCTTCAAAAAATGATGGAAATTAGTAATACAATCAACTCAACTGTCCTGAATATATACTTGCATGATTTTCCCAATTTCTTCTTTTTCTATTGTTTTTCTTTCCCTCACCTTCATTGTTTGTTCTTTATGTTCAGTTTTCTTCTGCTTTACTATATCTATTATATCTTTCAGATTTTATTTCTTCTTTCAGGTTCTTGCACTAGGGAGAACCTCCAATGTTTACACATGTGGGTCTGATTCATTTCACGTATGAGTATAATCACTAGTTGCATCCATTTACCTATAAAGGTCCCAAGTTTGTCTTTCTTTATAACTGAGTAATATTCCATTGTGTAAAACTACATCTTTGTTGTCTATTCCTCAGGTGATAGACATTTTAGTTATTTTTGAAAGAACCCAATGTTTTTCCAACTTATGTCTAAAGTTTTATTTTATTTTCCAAAATTAAACATCAATATAGCTAAGCATAGAAATAACAAAGGAGGGTCCAACTGAAATTGAGTAGTTTCCTGCCTTACCCCTTCCCATTCTTTACCACACAGTAGAAATCAATAGATTGCAAACCTTTACCTCCTTTGTCCTACACTGGGTACCTCCCATCTTAAAAATGATGTGATTATGTCATCTTCTCGATTGATCTTTGTTGGAGGGATTCGCTGCTAGAGCTGCGAACCACTTCCAGCAAAGGAGAAACAGCTCAGACTGGAGGAAGAGGAACACCCCAGGGGGCTGCTAGGCAATACAAGAGTCTTCAGGAGTAACGCGTGTGTCCAGCAGAACTTGGCGGCAGCAAGACAGGGTGGGCTTTCCAAGCCTGCAATGCACATCTGTCAAAATTTTTACACCATAAAATGAAAAAGGAAAGGGAAAAAGGAAGAAAGTCACTATGGTATGTTAAGCCATCTCAGCGCTTTCTCCTTGCCTGGAGGGATGCTCTGGATTCCTTCCCATCTGGCCAGTGTTAGGTGCTGAGGGGGGGGATGTTCCCTGCAGCTGCGATGCAGTGCCCCCCCTCATTGCCACATCCTCCTGCACACTCAGAATATAGGTTCACAGCCATCAACTTGTGACATCAGTTAACCGATTCCTGGCGGTGACATGAAAGCTCTGACTCCTCGGTGTCTTCATTTCCCATCTTTTCTCTTTCTAAATTTTTTCTACTTACTTATCTATGCCTAGCAGATGTTTTGTGCTTGCCTATCTCTAGTGGGCAGTTTTCAGGCCTTCACTGACGCTCACCACCACCTCCACCCCACTCCCGCAGGAGTCTGTGGCTCCCACGTGCCTGCCTGTTCCTGGCT
The DNA here is from genome assembly GCA_002564305.1 of Octomys mimax. Classification (NCBI taxonomy): domain Eukaryota; kingdom Metazoa; phylum Chordata; class Mammalia; order Rodentia; family Octodontidae; genus Octomys; species Octomys mimax. Next base: position 2,188 of record NDGM011016791.1, on the reverse strand, counting down.
TACACTCTCACCGATCTGTGCTTTACTTCATGTTGCGGATCTTTCCAACTACTAGTGCTGCACTCTCTTGACTGTTGGGGTCCAGGCAGCTTTGGCTAGAGAAATATTGGCAGGCTATTGGAAGACAGGAGCACTGAGAAATGCCCCATGATTCCAGTGGCAAGCTGCATCTCCGGCAGCAGTATTGAGGGAACAGCTGTGGTGGCAGCAGCAAGGCGGGACCCTCAGGATCCAAGGTCCCCAATCAGACAGCGAGCTCCAGGAGTAGTAGTCTTAACATCACCATGTAGCATTTAGGTCTGTGATGAGGGACCTTTTAGACTTTTCAGTGATAGAAACAACCCGCTGCAGCACAGAGCCATAGATTCACCAAGGTGATTTCCAGTTTACTAATTCTTTCTAGGTGTTTTTAATTGGCTAACTCATCTGCTATGCTTCTAATTATGATTGTTCAAAAAAAAGGGGGGGGGAGATATAAATGAAGGACCATTTTGTAGTGAAAAAGATCTGTATATACAAAATAGTTAGCATATGCAGCTACTTTCAGTTCAATGAGAAGAAAGTTTTGAACTAATAGTGCTTAGACAAGATAGCATGTCTGCATCTTGTACTATGAATAACTACTATGAAGACAACAACATGCAATGTATTATTTATTGTAACTGTCCTATTAACCTGTTTTGAATCTGTCTCATTTCTATTTCTTTTTCAATAAAATTAATACAAAAATAAAAAATAAAAAAGTAATTATTTGCCTTATTGATGCATAGACTAGTTTTTCCCCAGATCTGAAGGTATAGCTCCTCAAAAGTCTTGGATGTGGGAGAATCTAAATTCCAAGTTTCCAAAGACAAGAAAGGAGGGAGCATTTCTGACTCTCTCACAGCCATGAAAAGCCAAATCCGTGGCTCTCCTAGCACCAGGGAAGTTTTTCTTCCCACTGAACACTCACTCTCCATTTTCCTATTTGTTTTGCACCATAAAACTTTTTCTTACACTTTCTAAAAAAAAAAAAAAGTCCGTTTTTGTTTGCTTGCTCGTTTCCAGCACTGATGCATACTTTGTTATGGAAAGTTTAGATTATCTAGCTGAGCATATTTTCAGATGAGTTGTGAAAATATAGAACTACTCAACAAGGCTTTATCAGATTCCAACTCCGTTAAACCAGGCAACTAAGTGAAAGTACTCCTTTCTCATTGTGTGGACCTGTGAGCTGACGTGGTCTTGTTATACTGAAGCTAAAAATGAGCTAGAATAACTTCTACATAGTATGTCCTTTGAAATACTTTTGCTTTTTTTTGTTTGTTTGTTTGTTTGTTTGGGCTTTAGGGCCACACCCAAGAAATCATTGCAACCACCAATGTTAATTAGCCTTAGAGGTTTTATAGTTTTGTTTTTCACTTTTTTTCTTTTCCAGATTTTATTGATACATTTTAAATGTACGTAATAATCACTCTGTAATAATCACTCTCATCATGGAGAACTTGTGCCTGTATATCACATAACTTGTTTCTTTATTACCATTCCATCCCCTCCCTTCAACCTTTCTTCTGCTCACCATTACAAAAGTTTTGTTTCAATTTTTTCTTCTCTCTCTCTCTCTCTCTCTCTTTCTCTCTCACTTTTTCCTTCTTTCCTTTCCCTCTCTCCCTCCTTTGCTGCCCTCTCTATTTGGACATCATTTTCCTATTTCACAATAACAATTTTAAGCCTTAAATTTAAACACTTAACTCACTTTTGATTTGTATGTGTATGTGTGTATGTGTGCGCATGCTTGTGTGTGTGTGTGTGATATGAGTATATATTTCTTGTTTTTTCAAGTTTTTACTGCTTTATTAATTTCTTGAATTATTAACATCATTTATTCACAATTTTTATACACATTTGATGCCATAGGAGAAAATCTAAAAGTGAAACCAAGTGAAATAATTTTACAGACTGTGTTCTTCCATTATAAATATTCTGAGCATGAGACAGAAGTGAAAAGAAGTTCTTTCTTTCCAAAAAGAATTGAGTATGATATGTATATAAAGATTATAATTCAGCGTAGCTTTGGAATCATATGAGATTTCTGTCATTGTGCTGGAAGATTTCTTTCATTCCATTTCCCTTTGGAAATGGAGGGTTTCTTTTTTTTTTCCATAATTTTATTGAGAAACAAATAGCAATGAGACAGCTTCAAATCAAA
>NDGM011016782.1:0-12875 GCA_002564305.1 Octomys mimax | reverse complement strand
GTGTAAACTCAGTAAAATATTCTAAAAGAGTCCAGTAGCCCATAATAGCATTGGGTCTTCTGTCAAACGTATTTTTCAATGGAAGCAAAAAGCCACACTACATCATAATCACTGAGCATTTAAGCAGCTCAAATCTCCTGGCTCCTTTGGTGAGAATTCATAGATATCACTTTATGTCAGTCTTTTCAACCGTGTTGGTCTGGTTAATAGCAACTGTGGGTGACAGAAATACATTCACTTACATAATTACTACTTTCCCTGAGGCGGTTCATCTATGCAAATAATTCATCTTTCATGACTATGTACTTTAACCATGTAGAGGTAGGAGCCCACAGAATATAGGTTTCTACCATCCTCATTGAAATGGAGGAAAAAGGGCATTAGTTCTTCCTGCTGTCTACGTTTCCAACAGATGATCTTGTAAAAGACCTCGCATGGTCACGAAAGTGTCCAGAGGCCTTTTCTCCTCTTTTAGTTTTCAGAAAAGTTTGTCATTATCACAGAGAGAAAGAATTGAAATGGTTGTTTAAATAATTGCTTTCAAAAGAGGAGGTATCTTTTTTTTAATGTATTTTGTACAGAGTCTCACTGTGTAGCTCAGATCCTAGAGATCATCCTGTTTTCAAGCACTCCAGTGTGGGATTACGGGCATGCACCACCTTGCTTGGTCTCAGTGACCAGTTCAGCATGCCTGGGAACGGAACCACTGGGTACATGGTGCAGGGGATCAAACCCCGGTCCCTGCACTTGTCTAAGCAGATGCTTAGACAGCTGAGCTATCTTGCTGGCTCTAAGGAAGTATCTTTACTAAGGGAGAATTAGATGCTATAATCTTAATTTTCATGTGACCTTACACTGCCTTCATAAAATACATTACAAACATGTCCTGCAAATATGCTGAGCTGAGCCCTGTAAACTATGTCTAAGCTGTATGGATTTTTCAACTTTCCGTCATAGGTGATCAGGAGCGAATAAAGGCCAGATTTTCCCCTCCATTCCAACCTGAAAGGCCTCGGTTCACTAATTTTTCTCCTCATGTAGTGCTGCATTTTGCTGTTGCCTTGTATGTCTAGTAGTTTCCAGTTGGATGTGAGCTGTGAACATACACCTTCATTGCTGGAGACTCATGTCTTGCTAGCAGGTTCCATGAGCTGTGTTTGGCAATGTTCTCTGGTGAGTTGGTGAAGGCTAACCTTTTTGAGTCGTGCTTTGAAATGAACTGTGTGAATTCAGAGCAGCTCTCAGAGGTAGAGAAATATTTCCACAGGGTGCAGGGGAGACCTCCTGAAGGCCCTGCCATTGTCTCTTGATAGATGCAGCTTTCTGTCCCACCAGATATCTCTGCTAGACTCTGCCACTCTTCTTTTATCTCCTTAATGGGTAGGTAGGCTTATCCTTAATTCACTTGAGGGGCAGATCCTTTTGAAGGACCCAGAATTTTCTCACATGCTTTTTCTCTTCTGTGATCTGCTGAGTAGGAATCAGGGCAATTGGTAATGGGAAGGAGTCTCTCTCTCTCCCTCTCTCTCTCTCTCTCTTTCTCTCTCTCTTTCTCTCTCCCCCTCTCTCTCTTCCTCCCTCCATATATATATATATATATATATATATATATATATATATATATATNAAAAAGCAGTGAGACAGTTTTAAAACTGATTAATAGGACAGTTTCGATAATTAATACATTGCATATTGTTATCTTCTTAGTGGTTATTCATAGTACAAGCTGCAGACATGATATGCTGTCCATATACTATTAGTGCAAATCTTTCTTCTCATTAAGAGAAAGTAGTTGTATATCTATCTTATTTTGTATATATGAATACAAAATGGTCCTCCTTTTGTATCCCCCTTTTTTGTTTAGTTTTCTTAGAGAAAGATATTCCATTGCCACTTAAATATTGCAGGTGCTTGAATTCAGCAAAATAATCCAATATAGTCCAGTAGGCCATAATAATAGTGGGTTATCCATAGGACAAGGAATGTCAGTAGTGGTTGACTTGAGCCTTTCACAGCTCAGAATATTAATATGGCTTTACTTTTTATACCACGTTTTGATACTTTTCTCCTGGATTGTTAAGACCAAGATAAAACAAGACCTATATAATAAGAAATGTAACTTTTGTATCTGATAAAGTCAGTCAAGTCCCCTCAGGATTTATCATGTAACCCTGTACTGCAGTTGGCATATCCTTTGTCAGTGTCAGCCATGTGGGTGAGTCACGGCCATTGCTTGACCAATTTGCTCTCTGTGAAAGCCTGAAAGAAGGTTTTCTCTCCATGTGACTCTCCTTAGGTACACTCTACAACATCAATCGCATTGCTCTGTGGCCCCATAATATCCTTGATCAGAAAATTTGGGACACACCTGAGTTACATGATGTTGCAGTATGCATTCTCTTATGTCCTGAGTCTTCACTGACCTTGAAAGGCTAGGGCCAAAGTGTCAGCTGTCCTTGCAGCCCTTCTTTTTCTCTAATTTTTGGTCTGCAAACTTAGGTTGTTAACCCTCCAGGAGAGAAGTTTATTATTACCCTACAACATACACAGTTGGGTTTAACTTCACTAACTGTCTGAATATCAAACATCTTAGGCATAACATGGAACAGATATTTTGCATTTAGTACTGATATTTTAAAATTTAAGTCTCTACAGAATATGGAGAAAAAATTTAAAACATAAAAATTATTTTAAAAATATGAATAAACAATTACATATTTTTACACAGAAATTTAGAAATCTAATCATATCCAGCATTGTAGCAGGACAGTCCTGTGACTTTTTTTCTTGTCTCTTTTTTTCATTTATTAGCCTTTTTTTAAAACAAACATTTACTTGAGAGACAATATGGCAGTAATTGTTATGTCATGACAAGCTATATATATATATATATATATATATATATATATATATAGTATTCTTGGCCTGTTTCTTCACTTGCTTGTCCTCTTCTCCCCTGTGCCTTTCTTATTCCTTTAAGATATTATTGTGAAGGTACTATGTATTGATGATTAAAGGGACATTATGGCTTCTGTCACTGTCATGTCTGCTCGCTGTCCTCATTCTTCCAGGATGGTGATAACAGATCATGCCCATTTCTTTTGGTTGTCCTCACTCCCTCCAGAAGATATGTTGAAACTTGCAACATTTTCCCCTTTGGCACAGTTTCTGTGTCCTTAGAATGCATTAGTTCAAACCATCTCCCTTGTCCTCTGTTGGCATGGCTCTTCCAGTCAGTTGGACTACAGAGTTGGTTTTCTGAGACTTCTCCTTGTTACAAGCTAGTTCCCAAACTTGCTCCACGCATATTTCTTTTCACTTTGTTGTTCCACTCGTTGTTAAGGTGTGTTTGTTAACGTGCGTACTGAGGTAGAATCTACACACTGTAAATTCCCAGCTATTTTATTCTTAAGTGTTTTAGCTGAGCCAATTTGCTGGTTGTAGGAAAATCAAGTATAGAATTGATAATTATATTTTCACAAATAGAACGCTCAAGTTAGGGCTGGGGAAATAGTAGAATAAGCACTTGCCTGGCAAGCGCAAGGTCCTGACTTTTATCCCCAGTACTGAGATTTAAAAGAAAACCCTCAGGTCTCCTAAGGAAGAGTTATTATTGAGCAAATTATGGAAATTTTGCATCTTCAGACCGTTGGAATCAAAAACCCAAGTGTTCTTATTGTTGTATGGGTATATGGCCCCTGCTTACCAATGTTAATCAAGAACCAAGGTGATGTGCTACACTGCTTGGCTAATAGGGGCCAAGAAAACTCCAAGCTCATCACCAAGTGACTGTTTCCTCGTGACTTCCAAGCTGTGTGTGCCCAGTCTGAGCTCTCTTATTCCTAAGCAGAATACTTGCATCTGAACGTTGCAGTCACAGGTCCAAGCACCTAAGGTGCCCTCTTCCCCGGACTTGCCTTGTCCATAAATGTGGCAGGAACTTGCAGGGTGCTAGCAGGACTCTGCCAGGTGGATGGCAATGGGAAGGGAAGACAGTCAAGTGACCCTCCATTCAGTTATTATTTTCAGCATTTAATACTGCTGGTCCCCACTGCAGAAGGGCAATGCCTATAAGTGTTCAAGAGCAAACACTTGGAGAGCCTGGGGACCATTTCTTGGCTACGAGTGTTGGTCGCAGAGGCACTGTGTGTTGCGACAGCTCAAGTCTGAGGTCACAGGAAGGCAGATTTAGGGAAGCTGAGGACTAGGCCTGTGCGGGAAGTTTCCCGAGATGCAGTGTCCACCTCACAGGGCTGGCTCAGTTGGTTTTGAACATCAGGTCTGCATCATTTCTGCACAGAATAAGCTCCTAATCTGTCCAATGGAAAGCTGCCATCACATTTCGACAGCAGGAATATTATATGCACATATATTTGAAGCACTAGGGCAAAAACTGAAATATTAATGTCCAGAGTACTTGCTTTCTTTGAAAGTAGAAAATCGTGGTAAAAACAGATATTCTTCTGTCTGATTCTAATTACTTACTTTGACTGGCCAAAGCACAGTAGACTCACATGCAGATAGATCTGGTCTGTGATGCTACAGACTATCCTCAGCAAGACCTGAGATTTGATCTGAAACTTGAGAAAGTTTGCAGGAATGATGAGTGGGAGGTGAGTAGTTGGTATGCATCAGAACACAGACAAATACTTAGAATAAAGTTCCTCTGTGTCACTAAACAGTTTTTATTCATATTTATCTAACAGTGGATGAAAGCACCTGCTTAGGCAGATGCAGGCGCTGCTAGTTTGATCCCCGGGCCTGCTGTGCTGGCTCAGGTCCCAGGGTGTACTGAGATGGCAATTGAGGCTGGGCTTCAGGGCACGTGCTTGTAATCCCAGCACTTGTGGTGCTGTAAACAGGAGGAGCACTATGAGTTGACTCTATGCACTGAGACCCTGCATAGCCTGTACATCCGGTCCTAAACGCATATTCATCTAACAGATGAAGACATTGTGCCAGTGTAGTACACAAACTTGCACAGTTACTTGGACTGTGATGCCATCCCTATGAAAAGCACTTGTCTACCAATGACAAAGAATGTCCTGCAGGTCTCAGCAAGCCGAGCAAGCACACTGAGAAATAAATATCAGGAAATAAAATTTACACTCGAGCATCTTTCCAGTGACACTGAGGATATAGCAGGAGTATTGTTGTTTGAAGGTTAGCTTTGTAGCACAGGCAGCATAATGAAAACCCGTTCAAAAACCAAAACAGAAACTGGAAAACCCAAAGATGTACCTCTGCTAGGAGGAATGGCTGAAAGGCAATTACAAGCGGTACGATTTGAAGCCATCAACATAACTAAAATTAAAAGCACATAAAATGAAATATTATGGCTCTTGCTTTCCAGATAGGTTAAAACCAGTGGCAAGAACTTAGTAGTAAATTAAAATGCAAATATTCGTGGTACAGCCATGAAAAAGTCTCCCACAGTTCCTTGTGTTCAAAAGCAGTTCCGTTTTGAATTCTGGGACACTATTCCTCCTATTCCTCAGTGGAGTTTTTCACTGAAGACATCATAGGTGAATGTACACTTAGGAATAGGGGCCAACTGGAAAGGCATGCATGAATTCAGAGGGCAACTTGTAAGTTTGTATTCTTTTCCTTTCCTTTTCTTTTCTTTCTTTTTTTTTTTATAGAACCAGGGAGTAAGTTTGTATTCTTGTTCAAAGGATCTCTCTTTCTTTTATTTTCCTGTTCCCCTTCCTCCTGTTCCTCTTCTTTAGGTTCCCCCATCTGTCTTTGTTTCCTCCCTCCCTCCCCCATTTCCTTGTCTCTTTTTCTCCTTGTTGCCTGCATCATATGTGTTGAGAAACTGTCACTACTTGCCATATAACCATTGTGTTGATGCCTTCCCACCACCCAGGATGCTTGGATTGTACACTCTCAAGTCTCAAGACAGAAGAAACCTCAAATTGTTGAAGTTCTATCTGGGCAATAATTTTTCCAACATACGGGAAAGTGCACTGTGCAAAATGATCTGTGAACATATGGAAAAGTGCACTATGCAAAATGATCTGTGAAGCCCAACGCAGGAGACATACAGGATGTAGTGCAAGGAGCTGTGTGCCAGCATTCATGACAGAGACCACACCGTTTCCTGCAGCTTAGCTCTCTGATGTCTCTCCAGGTGTCCACCTGATACCAGAGAACTCCCATTTATGTTTAAAGTCAAGAACAGAAATCAATGAATGGCTCATTTCTGGAGGATGAAACTAACCTGGGGCTGGATAAATGTGATGGGACAGATTTATAATATCATAACACATATAGGCCAGGCCTGTGTACTAGGTAAGATTATGGAGAAACGGGCATAGTCCAGTGAGTTCTAAGAACATGATCATGGTGTAGAGTTTCTCATGAGCTTTGGTTGGACCTCTGGAGAGAGCAGACAGGTTTTCTTTTTGCCATCGCTGATATTCCAATGGCACTGTTGGACATGGGGGGCATAAGCTAGCTCTTGTGTAAGCCCTATGACACGACTGGGTCCAACAAACTGTGGGCTGTGCAGCTAGCCCATCCGGTGACTGGGAAAATGGCGAGCCCTCCTGTGGTGATGCCTCTGCATGAATTAAGTTCATTTTGATTCCAAGTTGCAGGTTTGTGAAATTTTTCATCAAAGCACTACATATTATGTTATAGTATTCTCATCATCTCTGTCCTGTAGACTTCCAAAAGTCAAACCGGGAAGCCTAAGTACAGGTAATGTCTGTATCAACATGTTCAATTTTTCCTTTTGTTTTGTTTCTGTAAATGTTGTCTTGTGTCACCCGTTAATAACTATATTGTGGTATTCTGGATTTCAAAAGTAGTGAATGTTTGACAAGAAAGGTGGACTCTGTCTGTGGTCGCAACTGCTTTTCAGGACTTGCTCAAGCATTTGTTTTCAGGGTTTATTGTGTAAATACTGAGAAGTGATGTATTTTAAACTGGTGTTGCCCATTCTGTTTGATTTCTTATGGGACACTGTATGTTTGTGATCTTATGACTGAAGAGCAGGAAATCAATGCAGTGAAGAACTGTTTGAAATTGTGATCGGTGATTGTCACTTCCCAGCTGCATCTCAGTGTTCCACATTTCTTAAACAGCATACATTAGAGCATGATATAATTTGCTCATTAAGTTTCAAATATGCACTAAGCTTGGTTTTGCACACCTCTAACCCAAGACTGAGGAGGCTGAGGAAGGAGGATCACCTTAACTTTGATGCCAAGCTGGACTACTTGGTGAATGTGAGGCTGCCACAGGTAGTTTGAGGCCTGCCTGAACTACATAATGAGACATGGTCTGGAAGAAATGCAGAAAGAATTCAAATGTATTTTTTTCATATTGTATTTTTTTTCTAAAAAACAAAAGTGACTTCAACCTGAAACTGAACAACTGGGCACACTGGCAGGCTCAGAGCTGTTCAAGCACTGCCTTGCCTGGTCCTCTGTAGCACTGTCATGGTTTTGCATTTGGTGTAGCTTGTGACATTAATCATCTTTAAGTCAACCAAGTGTCACCTTGATACCTTCTGTGTGTTTCCCATAAAATTTTGGTTGCTATTTATACTTTACAAAGGATGAAAGTGGTTGTTTGCTTCACGGATATTTGATACTTTGCCACACAAAATCCTACTCTTTCTTTACTTAAAAAGTGAGTGTTGGAAATTTTTCCTTTCACACTGTTAAAGTCATTTTGATTTATTTAATTTGGGGGAAAAGGGTATATACCATACATATTTTTCAGATGCATGTATTTTCTTGAACATATCAGAACTGGGCTTTCTTGTGAGGCCCTTTTATTTCCAGGTCACTGTAAAATCACTTAACTGCCCTTGTTAGGCAAGATTGGATCTCCTAAGTGTTTAACACTATGGCTTCTGTGTATTACCCCCCAAGGCCTCATGCTGTCATTGAGGTCAAGTTCTACAGTTTGTACTTGATTCATGATCCAAGGCTGGGATTAAGGGTCTGAGTACTGCTGGGAGTATGGGTGTAAGTGGCCTGAATGCAACTTAAAGGAGACAGACTTGCTGTCTGTTGCCATTGTTGCTGCAAACCCTCCCTTTTCCTCTTCAGCTTTGCTACCTTTGGCCACCATGAACTGCTTGCCTTCTGCCACATGCCAGTCTGTCTTGGAGCCAGCTGAGTATGAACCGAAGTGCCCACCAACAGTGAGCTAAATAAACCTTTACTTCCTTCATTTTGAGAGTTGGGTATTTGTCAAGCAAAGAGAGAAGAGTAAGTGGGACATACTGGAGGCTCATCCTTATGACATCCAATGCAACTCCAGCCTAGTGTACCTCATCTGTATTGTATACATCTGTGCCATCTGACCCTGTAGACTCTGTACTAAATACTGAATATATAAATAAATCTAAGGAAGGTACACTAATTAGATAGATTCTCATCTATCAACAGAGGATGACGGATGGGAGGGTAAACCAAGTCACTGTGCAAAAGGCTGTATGTGAGCTTCAGAGGGGTGTTTATTCCACAAGAGCTGTGAAGCCAAAGGCAGACTCTAAAGCATCAGTTGGCCGAATGTCGTTTCAGTTCTTTCCTCTTCAGGGCCCTGAGCACAGTTCCCTGACACACAGAAATGACTTCAATCACAAATCGTGTTATCTTTCTGTTTTTTTTTTTTTAAAAAGCATTTAGTAGAGGAGATACAGGGTCTACATGGTCTCACTATGTAGATCAGACCCATAGTCATTTTCCTGTTTTCAGCCTCTCAATCACTGGGATTACAGGTACGCGCCACCACGCCCAGTCTCAATGGCCCTCTCAGGATGCCCTAAGGGCAGAGCCAGCCTGGCGTGTGGGGGATCTAACCCCAGCTGCTGTGCGCTGCCTGAGCAGGTGCTTCACTCTGCTGAGCTATCAGGTCTGCCCCCATAAATCGTGTTTCCTTCTCTCTGAAGTACGAGTCTGAAGTTTGCATAGCTCTTCTGCCCTTCCTTATTTATTGGCCCTTCACTCATGATCACAATCAGATCACACCTGGGATGCTGCATATACTGAGAGTCACGTTTAAGCAGTATGTTGAAGATCCCAGGGCTCAGGAGTCCGTGGAGGCCGAGGACACTCACTTCCTGAATCCACACCTTGGAGCAGAGCATTATGCTGGCTGGTTTTTGTCCTCCTAGGACCATTGCAGCCCTACCTCTGGGCCATCTATTTTCAATATTCCTCATTGGCACTTCCATGGTTGTTTCCTTTTCCTTAATGAGGAAAATTCCTGAGTGGTGACCAGGACCTATAAGCCACATGTCCAGTTTTCTTCCAAAGGCAGAGTCGGCTCAGGACCCACCAAGGCTGTGCATCTTCTGAGCCAGACTTTGTCCTGACCAACTCAGTAAAGTGCCCTGGGTACCACCAGAAGCCCAAGGCAGAAGCCATCAGGGCCACCTGCCATTTGTACCTGTGCACATCCAGGATCCAAGGGATTTCTTCTGAATGTATGGAAGGGATTTTTGTTCTCCGTTTATTTACAGAACAAAAGTTCTCTTCTGAGCGCTGCTTACTTCACTGCAATTCACTGGGGGTCATGTGATAGTGTGACAGCAGTTGGAGGACTACCAAATCCAAATGGGAGCTATTTTCTAAGCTGTTCTCAATCAGATTTCTGGTTTGACCTCAGTGGATACCCGTGATTCCTCTGCTTCCCTTCAGGCACAAGTTCCTGGGACAATGGAGGAAGACAGTGGCATTCACCCACTATCCTCTCACCAGTTGCTCCCTTCTGGGCTGATGGAAACTGAGAAAGGGCCACTTTATTTTGACATGACAAAGATTTTTTTAAATGACATAGACTCATTTATTGATTCTTTGAAGTATTTTCCATGCAGTTTTTGCTTGGTTCTTAAATTCTCTGCATACGAGTATGTGTTCAAGATTTATATCTCCTTTCTCTTCCAGTACATTTTTTTTTTTTAGTTAGGACATGGTCTGCAGGGTCTCACAAAGGAAATCGGATTCATAGTGATCCTCCTGTTTACAGCCTCTCAAGTGCTGGGATTACCGGCCCCCGTCAACACATACAGTCTCAATTGCCCTCTCAGGGAGCCCTAGGGGTGGGGCCAGCAAGGCACACTGATGATTGAACCTCAGACTCTGTGTTTTCCCCAAGCAGGCGCTTTATTCTACTGACCTGTCTGGCCAGCCCTAGTGTTCCTGTTTTATTTTTTTTTTTTCAGCAGTATGCTTTTCTTTTATTAGTTACATGGCATACCATAGCAAAGACGATCTCTTGCCTGATCTTCCTCAAGTGACAAGCATAACAGTTGACTAGCTGGTCATTTTCCTCTTATTTTAATTATACATAAATGAAACATAAAGAAGGAAATAATTTTCCTGGTTCCACACAAAATAAAAGTTCTTTGTTAATTTTTTTCCAAGTTACATTCCATCTCCAAAACACACAGATAAAATCCCTAGCCAAAATTGAGAATATTGGCTTTGAAAAGACCAGTAGATTCTCCATCACAAGTTCTTTCTTTAGAAGAAAAACTGCAGAGCTTATTTTCAATTTATTAACAAAATGAGTTACAAGTCTCCAGTGTCATCATATGGGACAGAAGATTCTCTGATCAGACCAGATGTTATAGAAACAAGAGCCATAACAATTGTCTAAGGATGCAGCCCAGCATGTAATGTGCCCCAGAAGGCATTCTTTTTTTTTTTTTTATAATTAACGCTCTGCATAGATTCCTCCCAGTGGTCAACAGCTGTACAAGGTGCGGACCTGAGGCACCATTCAAAAACACCACTTGAACAAACCATTCCCCTCACCAAGAGAATGCAAGGAATTCTTGAGAATGCCACTGCCCTAGGCCTTGTAGAGAATGGCAGAAAGTCCACCCAATGTCTGCTGAGAGCACTGCCCAGTGGCAAGCTGTCAGATCCCTTGGAATCAGCTGAGCTGCATCCATGTTATTGATTCGTGCCTTGAAGCAGCACTCTGCATCCATGCCACTGAGTACAGGGCCACACCTTGTCTCATCGTTCCTCTAGAAGGTATGCAGGACTGTTTTTCAGACTATCCTGGAATTGCATTCCCCTTGCTGAATTAATGGAAGGAGTTGAAAGACCACTGAAGCCACAAGTTGAGACAAGCTATTTCCCGAGTAATACGGTAAGCCTATTCTGTGTTCCGAGGCTGAGGTTAAGATGGTAGAAAGAAATAAAATTGATTTTATGTAAAGACCCTGGAACCAGAGAGTTGAAGCAACATTCTGCTAAATTCACAGAATGAAAAGACTGAGCTGAGGACAGCTCATGGGCCTCTGACATGCAAAGGGGTGTTGTCTCTACAGTGTAGGGCGAGGGAGGTGCAGATGATGGCAAAGTGAACGTGCTGGTCCCTGTAGGACATCATTCCCCAAAGTACCAATGCTTCTTAGTGCTTTGACAGTCCTTGGGGTGGATTATGGCATCTTCAGTGTTCCTGAAGGAGCCAGTCTGACTCACTTCACTAGTCCAGGTCACCCACCCAGCAACAGGTTTTCATACCCCTAGGAAAGAACTGCAAATGGGTGTTTTTGTTTTAATAATGAGATCTTTGATATGTTTTTACCTTTGAAAAATATGGTTCAATACACATGTAATGAGGAATCTGAAAATACAATTGAAAAATATTTCAAAGTGATATAAATTATCTCAGCAAATTAAAGTGCCTGAAAGCAGGCGCAGGGGCCAGGGGTTCAATCCCTGGGACAGCTGTGCCAACCCCACCCCCAGGGCCACTGAGAGGGCAATTGAGACTAGGTATGGTAGTGTGCACCTGTAATTCCAGCTCTTGGGCGGCTATAAACAAGTGGATCACTATGAGTCCAATCTAGTAGTGAGACCCTGAACACCCTGTAGACCATACCCTAAAAATTACAATAAATAAATCAATAAAAAATAAAAATGCTTACAGAACAAGGGCCATCTGGATAACTCAGTGCATTAATGTTCCTCCTGAGACAGAAACAGGGGACAAGGTTCATTCCTGGCATGAGGTATCAACCCCACCCATGAGGCTCCCTGAGATGGGCAGGGTGGTGTGTGCCTTTAATCCCAGCGCTTGGGAGGCTCAAAACAGGAGGATCACTAGGAGTCAGATCTGTGTACTGTTATGAAACTATGTACAGAAAATTTAATACATAATGCTGCAAACTATGACACATTGAAAGAAATTTAAGCCACAAATAATACTCCACTTCAAAGATTGGAGGTTTGTATTTTGCTCAAATGGCACTATTTTGCCCACTGTTTACAGAATTTTCATGACTCCTGGTCCAAGTGTATAAATTTTGATATTAATCTTCCTAGGTAAACGTAGAAGACTGGAAGGGGAAAGACTATTCAAGAGTGTGGTGTTGAAAGAATCTCCTTTTGCTCTGTTAAAGGTTACATCTGTGATTTGTTGCGGGGCTGACTGAAAGACACAGAAGCTGTTTCAAAAGCTGACACAATGTAATGACATTGTGGAGACAAACTATTACATGAAAATCCTTTTTTTCCATAATTTTATTGATAAACAAATAGCAATGAGACAGTTTCAAAGAAAATTGGTAGGACAGTTTCAATAATTAACACATTGCAGAGACCCAGAGCGCAGGCCCAGCAAGTGAGTGAGACGACCCAGGCCTCGGGATCCTGAACAGACCCAGAGCGCAGGCCCAGTGAGTGAGTGAGGTGACCCGGGGCCTGGTGGGATCCTGAACAGACCCAGACCGCAGGCCCAGCCAGTGAGTGAGGTGACCCAGGGCCTGGTGGGATCCTGAATGGACCCAAAGCACAGGCCCGGCGAGTGAATGAGACGACCCAGGGCCTGGTGGGATCCTGAATAGACCCAGAGCGCAGACCCAGCAAGGAACCCTTCAGCAGAACTCCCTGCAA
>NDGM011016779.1:0-12369 GCA_002564305.1 Octomys mimax | reverse complement strand
TGAATAGTTATTTTCTTTATGGGGAGTTCGAAAATGTACATAACTCCTCCTGATTCAATTATCTGCGCAGCTCATCTCCTGATTATCCTCATTTGGAAAAGATGTGTTTTTAGTTTGCTCTTTATTTATACATTGACATTCTCTTAAAAGAGAAAGGCAACATTTGTGCTTCTGTGTCTGACTTATTTCAATTTAAAAAATGATAAAAACTTGTATGTATTTTCCTAAAGATAACTGAAAAGTTTATTTCCCTTACAGCACAATAGTACTCTATTCTGTATAAATACACACTTTATCTACTCATTTGCTCATAAAATCACAAGAGACTTTCAAGATTAAGATATTACAAAAGTTATTTCTATAAATAGGACTATATATTTATCGCTGTAATATTAAATCCTAACTCTTTCATGAAGATATGAAGTAGGATAAAATTGGGTTGAATTAATTTCTGATTATTTGGTAAATATTCATATCAAATCCCATAGGGATTATACTAGTTTACCTTCTCACCAACAATATAGAAGTGTTTCTTTCTTTCCAGGAGCTTCAACAGCATTTGTTTTGCTCTAATTCTGTGAGGAAGGTAAATTAGCCATTTTGATATTTGTTCTGCTTATACAGGAATGTGGGAATTCTGTTCATTTTCTAGTGTCCTATTCAGTCTCCTTTTTCAGAATATTATAGTTTTTGTTGTGGGGTTCCTTTGCTTCCTTGCCTTGGTTAATTCCTAAGTATTTAATTTTTCTTTGTGCTATTGTGAATTATACATATTTTCTGAGTTCTTTTTGGGTGCATTTGCTATTAATATGCAGGAATGATATTAAATTTTTCTTGTTGATTTGAATTGTACTACATTGCTGAATTTGGTTCTTAATTTTTTAACTCTTTTTTGGAATTTTGGTGAGTTTTCTATGTAAAGGATTATATTCTTTGCAGGAAATGACAATTAGGGCTGAAGATATAGCTCAGCAGAATAAGTGCCTGCCTGGCAAGTGCAAAGCCTCAAGTTTGATTCCCAGTCCTGCAAAAGAAAAACGGCAATGACAATTAGTCTTCCTTTCCTCTTCTTATCCCTTGAATTTCTTTCTTTTTCCTGATTGCTATGCCTAATGTTCCACATAATACATTAAGCAGGAATGTTGGTAGTAAAAGCAATAGCACAAAGAAAAATTAAATACTTAGGAATTAACCAAGCCAAGGAAGCAAAGGAACTCTACAAGAAAAACTACAGTATCCTGATAAAAGAGACTGGTTTCTGGTTTTTATAAGAAAAGTTTTCTCCTTTTCCCAATTTAATATTATGACAGTAGTTTTCTTATAAATGAATTTTATCAGAATAAGATGAATATTTTATATCTATTTTCTCTGGGCATCTTTTTATCATGAATGGAGGTTGGATTTTGCAAGAAGATTTTTATGTATCTATTGAGTTAATTATGAGATTTTTGTCCATGCTTCTTTTTATGTGGTTCATTATATTTATTAATTGTATGTATTGAACCATCCTTGCATCTCTGACATGAACTCTACTTGGTTATGATATATGATTTTTTAAATTTAATTTTATTTAATTTGATTTTTGTATGTAGGACAGGGTGTACAGGGTATATAGGGTCTCATTGTGTATATTGGACTTCTAGTGATTCTCCTATTTACAGCCTCCCAAGAGCTGGGGTTACAGGCATACACGACCAAGCAGTCTCGGTGCATCCCAGGGGCAGGGCTAGCATGGCAGGCCAGGGGATCAAATTAAATTCTAGTTTTGTACACTATTTGCCAGTATACTTTATGGAAGGATCCCTAACAGGGAAGTTTACAGTTGTGAATTTACAAATTAAAAAAACAGACAGTTCAAGTAAATACCATAGTAATGCACCTCATGATTCCTAGAAATCAAGGATATTTTGAATCCAAGCCAACTACTAGGTAAGAAATTGTAAAGCTCAGAGTGACAATGAATGATATTGAGACAAAAATACAATAAAAGAATCAATGAATCAAGAAACTAGTTCCTTGAAAGAACAAACACAATAGACAAATCTTTAGTGAAACTCAATAGAAGAATAGATGCATAAAAATTACCAAAATGTAACAAAGAAGCTACAAAAACTCCTAACAACTCAATAATGGGCAATACGGTTAAGGTACTAATGAGAAACCTACTAAGAAAACCCCAGGACTTGATGGATCACCAGTGAATTGGACAAGAACCTCAATATAACAGTAATACTCCCCAAATTAATAAAATTGAAAGGGAAGGAGTACTTCCAAACTCATTCTTGAATATGGCATTGTCCTGATTCCAAACCTAGAAAAGGACCAAACTAAAAATAATAAGTATAGCTCAGTCTCTAAGTTCCCAAAAGATAATTATGCTCCTATTCCAGGTATCATATTTTGAGAACTCTGGAGTGTAGGCAGGCATCAACAAATTACCTATCTACCCTCAGCCTATTTTTGTACAACTGATAAGATCATCCTTTCATATATTTACTTAGTTGTTTCCTTGTTGCTGAGACACAATGCCAGATACCCACAACATAATGGGAAAGAGTTATTTTGCCTCACGGTGTGTAGTAGTTTAGGTCTAAGGAGGCATGGAAGACAGAAAGCTGAGAGAGAATCATGGTAGATGGGTGAAAAACAGCCTTCAAGGACATACCTGCTTTGGTCAATCTCCTTACAATAGAATTTACCGCCCAGAATTACATTTAGTAATAAACGCAACTGTGGGCTAATCTACTCATTAGGACCATGGACTCATGGCCAAACCACCTCCCAAATTCCCCCCCTAGGAATCCACGAGGCTTTTCAACAGACATCTGGATATTAATATTAACATATTTTGAAGGTTTGTTTGCATTTAAGAATTTAATCTCTCTCTCTCTCTCTCTCTCTCTCTCTCTCTCTCTCTCTCTCTCTGACACACACACGCACACGCACACACACACATACACCCACAAACACAAAGCACAGATATTATAGAGCAAAATTTCTACATTTCTGACAATGTAAATATGTGTAAAGAAAATACTGACAAACCATTACATTAAATAACACAGTTATTGCAAAAATTAACAACCTTGAAGAGGTTTAGCTGACTAGCTGCCTTCATAATTGAAGAATAATAAGCAGATTCTACATTTTCATTCGTTAAATGACGTTGCATTGCCAATATTCCACTACTGATTAATTCTTGTTTGGCAGCTATGTCCATTCTTAGGACTGAGGGATGATTTTAATTATTGTTAAGCCTTTTAATCAACTAAAATGTGGATATTTTAAAAATCAGTATTCTATAGTGATTTGAAGAACATAGGAATCATGTTAAGGTTTTCAATATTTAAACTGTTCTTTTTATTTTAACTAAATTTTAAATCTTTTCATTTCTAGAATATTCTCAGAGGCCTTTTCCAGATGTTGGATTTCAATCTGGAACAAACAAGCTTAAAAAATAACCTTAAAGCTGCTAAGTATCATTTGTAGCTCTTCTGTGCTATTAGTGTTGCTCATTGATATGTCTCCATGAGACAACAGTTTGGATTTTATTTCTTCCTTCTCTAGTTTAGAAATCTGTCCAGGATAAAGAAAGAAGTCTAACAAGAGTTAGCACCTTAAGCAAGCATGGAACATTAAAGGGCTCTTACTCATCCACATATTCTAGCACTAGGCACAAATATGTATGAGTTTGATCATACACATAAGTGATTAAATAAAAGAACCTAAGATACAAGTGCCAGTGACCTGGTAAGAGGAGAAGGAAAGACAGAATTCTGTCAAGGCAGGTTAGAGCATGAGTTTGGTAAGGACAGAATCAATGCAGAGTGAACTAGAGGATGAAACCTATATGAGAGTACAGAAGTAAACCAGAAGAACAGGTTATCCATAATAAAGGCATCCTGGCGGGAGGTTTGGAGAACTTAGTAGGGTAAGGATGTTTCTGTGCAGGTTACAGGCAAGAGAAGCAGTCAGGCTTCAAGTAGTAGGCCCTAAATGATGTAGGAAGAACACCTGCTCAAGTTGGTGGCTAGGCAAGGGGGTTTTGAAGCCCCTAAGGAATGGGAAAGATATCTGTGCTGACATGAGAGTTGAAGGAGCAGTGATGGGTGGTTGGTTTTATAGGAGATAAAAAATTTAGCTATTATATTAAATAAAATTCAAATGATCAAAGATTATCATACATGTGGCAAAGGTAAAATTATATCTTGGATTGACCTAAAATTTTAGCTATGAACCCATAGATACATATATGGATATATATATATATATATATATATATATATATATGTATATATGAAATCTGGAGAGTTTGTATTTTTGTGTGTACATGTGCATTCATTAAGAGATTCTCAGATCAGTACTACTCATAGCTCTGAGAATATCTGATAACCAAATCATGATTTCTACTACTATTTTCCATCAAATCAATGGAGATCTTTGGTTGAAATGACTGTTTCAGGGGCTGATGCAGCAAAATTAAAATGAACAAGAAACATCTGTGCCAGAAAGTGAGGTAATACTTTGAAACTACTAGGGGGCATGCCAAAAGGCATAGAAACTTGTTCATGAGGATTTGAAAGGAATAATTCCTTGTTGGCCCAAGCTGAAACAATAAGAGTATTGCTATAAACAGTGATGGCTTTAATTTACAGTGCATTAGATAATATAGGAACTGCTAACATGAAATGTGATATAAATAAGCACATTGAAAGTGAAATGAACCCCAAGATATTTGGATGGTTTCAAAGTTGCTTACCACAAACTAATTAATAGAGAGGAGAAACAAATAATTTCACAAAAAGGATGTCTGGAAAACTTAAAGCAGTGTAATAAATTAGTTAACAATACCAGTAATGAATTAAATTGGCACTAAATTGATACTACAATATAGGTTAAACTGGCATAATCACAAAGTTATCTGAGTGATATTCCTGTACAGAGCCTTATCCTGAATCTAAACATGAGAGACCATCAGATAATAAAATAGAGGAACATCTTACACAATAATGATGATATTGAAAAGTGTCAAGATAATAAAAATCAATGGCACACCAAGAAAATGACCTAGTTTGAGGGAGACTGCTGAAATGTGCCACTGGATTCCATGTGTCATTTTGGATTAGATCTGTTTGATATAAAAGACAGTTGGTAAGGTCAGTTGGCAAAATTTTAATTAAAAATCAAGGATCATGTGGTCATAACATATCAAAGTTAATGTCTTAAATCAGTGACTGTACTATGACTCTGAAGCAAAATATATTGATTATAGAAAATACACATGAAACTACACAGGAAGGGCATGCAATTATTCCAGCCATTCACTCTTAGAGGCTTTACATAAAAATATTTTTAATAATGCTCTTGCTACTTTAAGACTGCATAAAATTTATGCACATACACACACACCAATGGTATGGGATTGCTATACGATGTTTTTAATCCAGTTTGTGACCAAGTATTTGCAAGTATTTTGGAAAACATGCAGAAATATTGACTTACTCACTATATTAGCTTTACAATTGTTAGGACCAAATAAATATCCGACAACCACATTTTAAATGATTTTGAGGACTCTGTCTACACTCATCTGACTCCATGGTACAAACATCATGGAAGAAGGGTGTGCTATAGGAAATACACTCCTTTCATGGTGACCAGGAAGTACTGCAGGGGAACAGTGTTACAGAGGAAGAGATCAGGTTTCATATATAGTACCCAAGGTCAGACAGCCATGATTGTCTTAGATACACCCTGTAGACCCTCCCCTAAAATACAAAATACAAACAAATAAATAAATAAATAAACAGGATCTGCAGGGTCTCACTATGTAGATCGGACTCAGAGCGATTCTCCTGTATTCAGCCTCTCAAGTGCTAGGATTACAGGCTTGCATCACCACGCCCAGGCTCAATCACTATCTCAGTGCGCCCTGCTGGCAGGGTCGGCAAGGCATGCAGAAGATCAAGCTCCAGCTGCTGCACTCTGCCTAAGCAGACACTTTAGTCGGCTGAGCTATCAGGCCAGCCCTGGAAATGATTTTCTAAGAAACCATTGCATACAGCAAAACATAGTGGCAGGTCCAGTAGTATTAAACGTCCCTAGCTGTCTATTGCTTTGATGTGCTGCTCAGTATAGAATATCTTATTTTAAAGAATATTTTGCTGGTTTTGCGAATCATAACTTATCTAAAATAAGACAGATTTGTGGCAATAGAAATTCTTTTAGGGAGTAAATACTTTTGAATAGTGTTCAGGGTAGGCACAATGATGCTGTAGCACTGGTGTCATCTAAGGCCAAGAAACTACACATTCAGATGGAAATGCCCAAAGGCACTCAGACATGGAAAGCATACAAGAGATTTTGGACCCATCTTAGTGAGCTTCGGAAGAGGCTTTCCTTGTTGCTGAAAACTAAACTGAATACCAGATAAGCCATTTAAATACACATCAGAGAACTGGAGAAAATGTCACATGCATTTACACAGATGTAATAAATTTTGTAACAAATGAGATGGACTCAGGAAATGTAGACTCAGAAACCATTTAGTTTAGGTTATGACAAGATAAATAGTTCTAAGAGTCACTGTGTAGCCTTTTGGGAAGCCAGGTGGTAGCATACTGTGTACCTCATGTAAGCATAAGTTGCTTTGTAAAAGGGAACTTGAAACCTCACCAAGTGGACACACCCTTAAATCTATCTTCAAGGTCACAGCCTGGGGAACTTGAGGAGAAAATGCAATTAATAACACTGCTTAGTCATTAGGAGTTTGGAAAAATGAAAACATTTCTATTTTTGTCTTATAGAGAGCCACAGACATTTTGTGATAGACTTTATTTATTAAGGAAATTCACAAGTCCTGAGACAGAAGACAAGAGTTACTTTCAGGACACCTGGGGCAGATGAACTAATTCATAGTAATATATTTTTTAGCCAATATGTGTATACTTTCTTGGGACAGACAACTAAGTCCATGTAATGAAAAGAAGGAAGCATGATGGTAACCAGGTGAAGGTTGTGGGGTGAGTGGTTATATTATTATTCATAAACCAACTATCAATCAGCAATGCTAAACAAAACAAGCAAAAATGATATTCAATATTTTGTGTTTAGAATGTAGGGGAGTCAATGGAAAAGGAATGCCCTTAAGAACAAGATAAATTTAACTAGAGATTTACTTGAGAGTTCATGTTGAATTTGAGACCTCACATAGTTGTCTGGAAATGAAATATAGCTGTTGATATCTTAATTGTATAAAGTCAATAAACTAAGTTTTGAGACTCAAAACATGTTAAAATTGCATCTGAGCACTGGAGTATGTTGGTTTTAATAGGAAACATCCAAATGGAAAGTTCATACTCTAGAAGTTGAGTCTGAAAATCTGTGAATTCTTCTTTAAATTTTGACACAAAGAGGTTGAGACAGTCTTGCATAGAGTAAAGCTATATGTTAGTTTTAGATAGCTTCACAGTAGAATATCACATAATTTGGTTCTGAGGGGAACCAGAGTATAAGCTTCAGAACTAATAATTGTGAACAGGCACATGTGGGGAAAAGAAAGAATAAATACACAGACAAAAAAGAAAACAGATGAAGCAAACGAACAGCCCTCATTCAAGCTAAACCTGAAAAAATTCAAATAACACAAAGAAAATTAACATTATTAATTTAATTTCAATGACAAAAGTGGAAGACTAGAAAACAAGATCAAAATAAATGAAAATTTGCAACCTAGAAATGGAAACATTGTCGTAATCATCAGGTGACTTTAGAACTTTTAGATCCTGCACAAATAAAGCAAAGAAAGTTCTTCTAATTTATGTACTAGAAAATAGAAGGTGAAAAATAGGTGGATAATCTAATCTAGGCCTCAGCTTCACAAATGCTCTACAGTGGTAAAACTTGTCCCTTAGTTTTATTTGTCATGAGCCACTTGTTATCCCATCAACCACCTTAACCTGTCACTTGCTGCAACCAGGTAGCATGTTTACTTGCTTATAATTCTATCAGATTGTATGCATCAGTTCAAAACAATAGCAATAAATATTTTATCTAAGCTATTCACCAATCGATAAGGACCACGTACATTGCCTGGGTTGTAATAAGTGCTCAGTAAAGGTGGATTAAATTAAAAACTTAATATACAAATACACTGACAAACTACCTGGGGAATATGAATTTCCTATAGAAGATTTCACCAAGGAGTTATTTAATATTCAAGTATAATTTATCTCAAGAATATATGAATGCATTAATGTGAGAAATTCTAATGGCCTTAATTTGGCATGACAAAAATTTAAGTTGCTATAACAAAGTACCATTGATTGAATAGCACATACACAACTGAAATTTCTCACATTATTGCAGGCTAGGAAGTTAAAGATAAAGATGTGGGCAGATTTTGGCATCTGGATGGAAATTACTTTTTATTCATAAATGACTGTCTTTTCTTGTGTCTTTACATAGAAGAGAGGTCAGAGAACTCTCTTGAGTCTCCTTTATACTCGCATCAATGTCATTAATGAGTGTTGCATTTCAGTGATCTACTCTACTCAGAGGCACCACCTCCAAATCCCAACACTGTATGTTTAGTCTTAATATATGACAAAATGTTTAAACCATATCACTAGTTATCATATTCATAGTTATACTGGTAATTATAGAAGAAAAGCAATACCAATAGACAGATAAATTATTCAATCAATGAAGCATTCATGACTAAAATTACTAATAAACTTGAAACAATTTAATACATTTTATTCTAATAACATGCCTACAAAAAGCCTATGACAAAAATATTGTTATTCTGTTATCATTTGGTTATGAAATTTTTATTATTCACAAAAATAAAAAAAAAAATACTTAGGGCCAAACTGATAGCTCCGTGGACGAAAACGCCTGCTTAAGCAGAGCTCAGCAGCTGGGGTTCGATCCCTGGCATGCCGTGCTGGCCCCGACTGTGGGGCACGCTGAGCTGGTGATTGAGACTGGGCATGGTAGCACACACTTGGAATCCTAGCACTTAGGAGGCTGAAAACAAGAGAATCACTATGAGTCGGATCTACATAGTGAAACCCTGTAGACCCTGTCCTAAATACAGAAAATGAAGACAATTGCAAAACATTAGAAATATGTCCATTATATTGAACAAGTATTGCCGCTTCACTCCTATAAAACACTGTACTGGAACTTCTAAGTGGAATAGTATAGGAAAAATTGCATATCTTAAAATTGATAAAATTGTTAATATTTTGATGCTGATGGATTCTATTTATAGTGAAAATAAGGGAATAATTATAAGTAAATGAAAGTAAAAATATGTTTGATTAATATTTCTAAATACAGAAGAACATAGAAAAGAAATAGAGATCCTATACATCAGAAGTAATAAACTCAATATGTTTTCTATAAATAGAAAACAGAGTGTATCTTATTAGCCTTTAAACTATAACTTTCTATAGGGCATGCCAAATAGCTCAATGGATTAAAGCGCCTGCAAGCAGGCACAGGCATTGGAGGTTGGATCCCCAATCCCCAGACCTGCCATGCTGGCCCCATCCCCAGGGCATGCTAAGGCAGCAGTTGAGACTGGGTGTGGTGGCACGAACGTGTAATCCCAGCTCTTGGGAAGCTGTAAACAGGTGGATCACTATGAGTACAATCTAGTAGTGAGACCCTGAACACTCCATAGATCTTTCCCTAAAAAATACAAAAAATAAATAAATAGATAAGTGAATAAACTATAACTTCCATGGAACAAATCTAAAATTATATCAAATATGAAAGTATATACTATTTTAAAGAGCACAAAACCATGAAAAATAGAGTATAAACCATTTTCATGAATATGAAAGCTCAAATTCAAATTTAAATCTTGTGCAGAATATTTTTGACATGAAATGGATTATATAATTCATACTGAAAACTAAAGTCCAAAAAAAACTTCTAAAAAAATTATAAGTAAAAAACAGTCCTCCCAACATCCAAATTTACAAAAAACAAAACAAAAACTGCATAATATTGATGCTTATCAATCAAGACGAATATGTAGGAGAAAAAAAAATCACATTTTAAAGTACAATGTATGGAGCTGGGGAGACAGTTCAGTAGAATAAGTGCTTGCTTGGCAAGTGCAAGGTTCTGAGTTCAAACCCCAGTACCACAAATTAAATGAATAAATAAGTAAATAATGTGATTTGTATTATAACTTTGGTTAACTTAGCTTCTCTTGTGTTAGACACAAAATTTATTTTTGCCACATCATGACAAGACTAAATTAGAGGTGAGTATAAAGAATATATGTTTAAATATATTTTGTAAGCATTTGAAGAGAACATAAGTGATTGTGGTTGTGGGCTGTGAAAATATCTCTTACACATAGAAAAAGCAATTTCTTACATCAAAAAATATGATTGGAGTAACTGACGACCTCACAATTTTAAAGTTCTGTATTAGAAGCATAATGAGTGTTTGGAGAAACTTTTTGATATGCATTTTTAAAAGAATTTGATATCTGAATCATAAAAAAGAAGTTCTCCAAGACAATTAAAATGGTATTCTTGTAGAAGGTGAAATTGGAATATTTTAGAAAAACTATGACAAGTTTCTTCACCACCAGCAGTCAGAAGAAAGACAATGCTAAAAAAAAATTACTTATTAGATTGAGAAAAAAACCAGCATGTTGGTATGTAATGATTGAACATAACTAGCAGTATTTATTTATTTACTTATAGTACCAGATACTGAACATGGGACCTTGTGTTTTCCAAGCAGCTGTTTATGTCACTTACCTGTCTCCCCAGGACTGCTAGCAGAAATTTTAAGAACAGTTGCTTAACAGAAAGTTCTGAATGCTAGAAATTCATGATTTGAACAGAGTTGACTACTATCAACTGAATAAAATTAGATACTAGATTGATGAGCAAATTTGTGTGTTAGTACCTGAGTTAGAAAGAAAGGAAATTTACCTTTCCAGACATTCATAGAAATTAGCTCTTTCTTTTTTTTTGAGAGAAAGAAAAAGATTAACTTCATTATGTGTGAATTCTTCGTGGTAAAAATATATTTGATATCATCTTATATTTTCCTATTTTGTAGTTAAAATTATACATATAGACATAAAATCATTGTTCACATAGAACTAATTGCACCTTTTGAGTGAGCTTAAGAATAAAATAAGATATAGACTGCTAAGATTATTATATAATTCTAGTCGGAAGCTGATTTGTTTACACTGCCAAAAAAGAATGTTTTAGGTGTGTGTGTGTGTGTGTGTGTGTGTGTGTGTGTGTTTGAAAACCCCTGTGCATTTGCATTTATGTACATGTATCTGCCAGTTTGGTTACAAGGGACTGAGACAAATGGAAAGAGATGAAGGTATAACAGATATTAAGCAAATTTTTGTAGTATTAGAGAAAGACTAAAGAATAAAATTGAGTGTTAGGAAGTGTCTTAATGTCAGAGATGAATGTGAATTTTATCCGATTGGCCGGCCATTGAGGGTACAACATCGCCTGTGAAATAAAGTGACACGACCATATGTAATGTGAGCAAGCCATCACAGGCATGAACACAGAATACAAAAAGAGCTTAATTCCAGAATTCTTTGAGCACCTTCTGGCCTTTTATAGGAAAATAACTAAAACAAGCCCTTCTCCATTTGGTCTGCCACTTTTCAATCAAAAGATATGTAGAATTTTTGCAATTTGAGATAACGTTTAGAGGGAACATTCACTGCACTAGAAAGTTTAGCTGCAGTGTAGTATTTTCTGTAAAGATACATTTCCCCCAGCACAATAACACTTTGAATAATTTTGCTATGGATTGGCACATCCATATCCAATTTTTCTCAAATTTAATTTTTTTTACAGAACTCAGGCACTTGTGCTTGCCAGAGAAGCACTTAGTCTACTGAGCCATCTCCCCAGCCCAAAAATTGTGATTCAAGTTCAGTTTTTTATTTTTTTATTTTTTAGGGAAGGTTCTACAGGATGCTTAGTGTCTCACTACTAGATTGGTCTCGTAGTATTCCACCCGTTTACAGCCTCCCAAGAGCTGGGACTACAGGCATTTGCCACCATGCCCTGTCTCAATTGCCATCTCAGCATGCCCTGGGGGTGGAGCCGGCACAGCAGGCCCAAGAATTGAAGGCCTGGCCTGTGCACCTGCTTGCAGGTGCAATTTCATTTTGAAGAGCAAAAACAGAAGCAAAAAACACATAGAAAAAAAGAGAAGCAGGGTGACATTCAACAATACACATGTTACAGATTTTCAAAACAGGAGTAGCTAATTAATAATGGTTGCTTTAGGGGCCGGGGAGATGGCTCAGTGGAATAATTGCTTCCCTGGCAAGCACAAGGGCCTGAGTTC
>NDGM011016768.1:3274-28192 GCA_002564305.1 Octomys mimax | reverse complement strand
TTTAGTTCAGCTTGTTCCAAGTAGGTGCTTTAGACCACTGAGCCATCTCGCCAGCCCCGCCAATATCTTCTTGAACAAAAGCCGGATCACAAGGAAAACAAGCAATAAATGGAATCTCACTTTATTGAAAAGTTTTTGCAAAACAAGAGATGATCAACAAAGTGAAAACAATCCACAGAATGGAAAAAATTTTAGCTGTTGTCCTTCAGACAAAGGAATTACATATAGGACACATAAAGAATTGAGTAAGTGAGACACTCCCAAATGTAAAGACCCAGTCAAAATTGGGCATCTGACCTAAATACACACTTGTCAGATGAAAAGTGAAAATAAAATTTATAACTAAATGTTCAATATCATTGGCCATTGAACAAATGCTAATTAAAATAATACTGAGATTCCGTGTCCCTCAAGAAAGAATGGCTAACTTCAAGAAATCAAGCAATAACAAACATTGTTTGAACTGTGGGGAAAAGGGAACTCTTCTACACTAGTGATGTGAGTATAGCTTTGTACAAATACTGTGGAAATCAACGTGGAGATCCCTCAAAATACTAGGATTGGAGGTCTCATTTGAATCATCTACTTCTCTTCTGAGTATTTTCCCAGAATAATTAAAAATTTCACACCACAGTTGTATGTGTCTACCCATGTTTACAGTAGCAAAATTTCTCATAGCTAAATCTTGAAATAGCCCAAATGCCTATCAACCAAGGAATGGATAAAAAATATTTGTTGTTTTATATAATGAAGTATGGCTTAGCCATGAAGAAGGATAAACGTGTGGTTTCTTTTGGTGAGTGTGTGAAATGTGAGACCACACTCATAAGTAAAATAAATCAGACCCACATGTATAACCATTGTATTGCCTCACTAGTGTGAGAGGGTGAGCAGATTTTAAAAAATTCAAAATATAAAATAGATGTGGATATGAAGGAAACTGTGCAAATGAAAAGATAAACTGGTGGGAGAAAAGAGGAAAAGAAAAGAAGAAATATATATGCACAAGTTAGTTATAATAGTTATACAACAGACTTACGTTTTTTCATTGAAAAAAATGGTTTGTGCTAATATTGTACACCTGTATCTCATATCCTGAGTAATTACTATGAAGATCACAATACATAATGTACTAGTTTTACTCTCCTATTAGCCTGAGTTGAAAATATTTTTATTTCAATGTTTTCTACTTCTCTTTAAAATAAAATAAATAAAAATAATAGAGTAACTGTATTAATGCAAAAAAAATTCATTCTCTATGATAATAATTCTTTATTTTGAGAAGATAGTTGCTAAAAAAACAAAAATGTAGTGTACTTCTTCTAGTACATAGGCCAAAGTAAACACAAGAAAAGCAATTAGTGTGATTATTATCATCAATTAATTTTACTCAAGTGCTCCAAAAATTACACCTTTAAATTAATGTATAATAATGCAGAAGTCTTGCACTCTATTTCACATTGGGATAAAACTATAAATAATTATTCCACTCGAAACAAAACATAAAAATGAATAACAATGTTAAGATTTAATAACCAACCTTAACAAATATTGTATAACGGCATTCAGGACACACTACTCAGAAACATAGAACCTTGACCTAAGCCCTACCATGGAAGGTGTATACTCTTTTCACCCAGTACACAAGAAAATCATGATTTTAAAAACAAAAATCCCACAGGGAAAAATGTGGAGAAATGGGTCTTGTTAAACTGATTTATTATGTGTAGACCCCATACTAAAATTTTCAATCGTACTTGGCAACTACCCACTTCTTAATCAAACCTAGCATTAAAAGTACATGGTATTTCTTCTTTCATTTCCTGATTATCATTGTCATGTAAATCTAAGGAAAATTGTGTGCATTTCTCATGCTACTCTGTTTTAATTTTCCTTTGAGACACATCTGGAAACTCTGAGAAGATAAAAAAAAATGCTTTCTATCTCTACAAAACACAAAATAAAACTTACAAAATGAGTGTTGAAAACCTTTATCACTTAGAAGTCCTTGTCTTTACTTTTAATTGTGCTACATCACAGTTAGACTACATTATGGAATTTTGTTCTTGTTATCAAATTATGAGTCTTTTAATACTATGTTTGTATAAAGCTATACTTTCAGGGAAACCAAGGATAGATGTTTAATCAAATTTTGTTTATTTTCCCATTGAATATATACAGTTTCTTTCCACATTGCAATGCACAGTATTAAGATGCTAGTTGACCACAAGTTGTCATAAAGTGTGAAAATGAAACATATATTCTGGACAGTTTTGTGGTTTCTATGTATTATGTAAGCTTTTCTTTCTTTCTTTCTTCCCATGGTTGTAGATTTCAAGCATCTGAATTTTATTTTGTCAATTGGAAACATTAGCTTGATGTGGATTATACACAGGAGATCTAAATGGGAAACTTGTTTATTTCACCCATATGGGTTTATTGTAACTTCACTAGAAAAGTCTACAAAAGAGCACCTCAGAAAGAGAGAAAATAGCATTACTTTTATTTTCAACTCCAAAAGGGAAAACTAAAATTTCCTCCCAGAGAGCATTCCATCTAACCAGATCACTCTTATGTTAACAGAATCCAAGCCACGTGGCACTGCCCTGCACTGCCGAACTTAAAACTACTTATTACTGCACTCCCCTGGAAATCTAATAGAGTATGAAATTCAGAATACTCGACATCATCTGACAGGTTTCTCATTACAAACGGTCACAACTCCATGGAAATGCAGGAATCTATGACCCGTTATAATAGACTGATGATGTTTACTCGCTCTACTTGAATACACAAAGGCCCTTGTGCTCTTGCTCCCCTTCAGTTGCAGAATTGGGCCAGGCAAGGGCATGCTTCCTTATGAAGCCTTCCCTAAGCTTCAATTACGGTCATATGTCACAAGGTGACATTGTCTTTAGTACTGGGGAGTTATTAAATTCTCTCCTGAATGCATCATACGGAGGTACAGAACTTGAGGTAAGTAGACTTTAGACTGAATTATTTTTCCAATCTAATTCTCTTAGACATTAAGTTATTTAGAAAACTCTTAAGGGATAGTAATGATGTCTTCATCTCTGGTTTTCATGCATTTTCTGAAGCTTTAGGGACAGTTTAGGTCAAACAATTTTAGCACCCTTAGTTATAGCACAGATGAAAACCATGGCTATCTGACATCAGAGAGAAAGCAGGCAAAATGCATCACATGTTGCTGAATTTCATTTCTCACATTTTAGGTTGAAATGTGAAGAGCTAGGTCTGTTCTAAACTCTACAAAAGCAGAAATGTTTTGCTCTTCAATTCCTAAAACAGATAACTTCTCATCAAATTCAAGTATGAGTTCTAAAACTTCTGTTTATTATTTCACTAACAAACAAAAGAAGTCATATTCTTTATTAAAAGAAAATTATTACAAGTAGATAAACAAAACATCCCTGAAATAGAAACATATGACCTAGGTAGACATATTTGTCAGTCAGAGACTTAAATAGACCAATAACAAAAATACAAGGAGTGATGGAGATACTTCTGTTGGTATTTATGGTAGTTACTGAGTATTTAACTGTACGTTTTCATTGTGATATACCTTATACATTTTATTATGTTCTGATTTATATAAATGAGGAAAAATAATGAATAGCTTCTACTGCTTTTGGAGATCATATGACCAGTGAATGGTTAAATGTACCTCAAACTCTGGCTGCTTTAGTTAACTTGGTTATTTGTTGTAGAAAAAATTATAAAATATATTTGGAGAACTAGTATTTTATAAATTTATAAAGTGTGCTTTCAGTAGCCACATACAATTATCTCTTCCCAAATCTATTTGTATTAATAGGTATGTTTTACCTATTTGAATTGATTGGTAGAGGAAGATTGGTCACCTTTTAGATATGATGACAGCAAAACCCTAGCACTTGACTAAAGCTAATTGTTTCACTTAAGGGCAAGTTTTCAGTAAGTAAATTTATCTCCTTAACAAACAGGTCTGTAATACCTTAATTAGGTTCAGAAGTCCTCTACTTTACAAACTAGACAACCTGTCTTCTTTAGTTATATAATTAATTGTCATCCTTGTACTTTTTTTGCCCTAAAGTAAAGAGTAAAAAACTGCAAAGCGATACATGGCAAATGTTTCACAAGCAACATATGGTCTCTGTCACATATTTTAGTTAGCTTTCTAATTCCATAAAATTATTTAAAATCCAAACAAACAAACAAACAAGAATGCAATTTCAGCTGAGGGTCTTTCTAGAATGAGCCAGAGGCTAGGTTTTTCCAAGAACTCATAGTTGGAAGAACTCACAGTGTAAAAAAAAAAAAAAAAAATTCTGTATGTGTTCTTATCCCCTACAAGTTGTCCTAAACTAACATTCACTCACTGCTTATTGCTGCATCCACCACAGCTCTTGAAATTCCAGAGGGAGGACAGATGAAGATCAAGAAATGAAGACAGGAGTCAGAATGCACAAAGCTGGGGCCATGTAGAGCCCTTCTCCTGATAAGAGAAAGAACTGCCCAGCAACTGCAGTTTGTTTATTTATATAATCAGCATAAGAAGCAGTTTATAGAAAATTTTATTTGGAGGATAAGATCCAGAACAGGAACAACATCTAATCTTCAACAAAACATCAAGCCTTGGCGGTTACGTGGGGAACAAATGAATCATCTATATTCTGTCAAGAGAAAGGCAAGTCACTTTGTGCATCAGCTCCTCAACTGTGTACACTTCCCGCTGGGCCCTGCCAGTCTCGTCAGCAGCTGTGAGCCTGTCCTAGATACCCGATGTACAGATAGCTTCACTCCCAACAACATACAATGTGAGACTTTATATATGTATTAACAGGAGTTCAGAAAGATCTACAGATTTTAACACTGTTGACTTGCAGATTTAATTTCCTACCACTAACTGATCTTATTTCAGAGTTCATAATTCTGTACATATCATGGGAAAATCTGATTATTTTCATTACATGTGGCCTCCATAAGTGATATTTGAGGATTTTCCAGGAAAATATTATAATTTGGAAGAACGATGTTAGTGTCTTTATAGTCATCCCAGATGCATGTTTATAAAATGAATCCACCACTAAGTAAAATACATATTGCTGAAGTAACATATATTTCAAAATATCTCTAATGCTCTTTCAACATTCTTTTTCTAAAAGGTACCCTTCCACATGTGCCAATGTGATGTCACTGAACTTGGAGCTGATTAAGATATGAACAGTCAACTTTCCAAGATCGTACATTTTAATTCTAGTCCTCTGCTGGGCTGAGTCAATGTCTATGTCCACAGAACAAATAAAACAATAAATGAATAAATTTATTAAGAACTGTCCTTATTAGACTGTCTTTGGCTTGAGTGAAAATTGTCAGTTTTGATCTGAATTTCTAGATCACAGCTAACAGCTCCTTGGGTGCTGAGCAATGCCAGGAATACTGGAAAATAATTTTTAAGTAGAGAAGGGAATACTCTTGGGTGGAATTCAAGAGCAGTTGATAATACTTTTGTGCAGTGAGTAGGAGCAAGATGTCCTTGAACGCTTCCATTCGCTCTTTCTCAGGTGCTCACCTGGGAGTGGGGGAATAGGGTCCAGACATGTCTTGCAAGAGCTACTTGTTGCATAATTGTGTATCAGGAAGAACAAAAGACTTCTCAGTAAATATTGCATAAAATCTATTTTATATTAGCTGTCTTCTTGTGATTGCTGTACTTGGAAGTTTCTTTATTGAATATTTCAAGCTCATTGAGAGTAAAATCTTGTTTTATGAAATCTTTAATTTTTAGTGCTTACCATGCCAGATGATCTAGAGAGTTTACTTTGTTTTCTTTTCTTTTAGTATTTGTTTTTGTTTTGGTTCTGGGAATAGAACTCAGGACCCTGCACTTGCCAGGCAGGTGCTGCACTGCTGAGCTATCTCCCTGGCCCTAGAGAGGATTTTGATGAGTATTTCATTTAATGTATGAATATGATTGTGAAATCATATTCATAAATTATGAATAAATTATGAAATATTTCTTTCATATTTTATGAAAGAAAATGTAATATAGAGAGTTTATGGAAATAAAATAAAACATAACTTAACACTTCTCTTTTTATAGTCATACCCTTTATAATAAAATTCTAATCAGATGACAAAATTAACAGATTAAAGTATAAATATACTCATTGTCATCCATGGACTCCTACTTCTGATAATGATTCTGCCACTGCTAATTGATTTGCAGGTGCACTTACTTCTGAAATCTTAATAACATTCTGGGCATTTTAGCAGGTAGATCCCTTCAGACTCCTCCTGAGATAGCAATAAGACAGTTCCCTTTTCATCATGTACAAGCCAAAAATATAATTGAGGAAAACTTGACGTCTATAGACAATTTCCCAGGTCACTTTGTGCAGTGATTTGCTATATAATTTGGTTAATGGCATTGCTTAAGATGTACATTGAATAGTTCCTTATTTTGAAAAGGTGGAATAGATATGCCTGACTTCTGTCTACATCAACGGTAGCTGCAAAATATCAGCAAGTGAGACAAAGTATGCTCACTTTTATAAAATTGTGAATAAAATAGAAATTAGTTGGCCCAATGAAGAAGAATGTGGATATCCAGAGAGGTGAGTTTTTTGTTTGGGATATATTTTGACTTTGAGTAAGCAGGATTTCACATTTGTTTTTTAGGTCAAGTATATGAGATATAATACATAGATGGTAAAATTCATTTTCTGAAATGCATTTCTATGAATTTTGATGAATATATTCAGATTGTAGACATTGTCCAAGTGTATGTTTAGATTCTGTCAGCTGAAAATTTCCTTTATGCCTTCTTCAGTCTCCTTCCATAGTCCTACACCATGAAAATCTTTTAGCACCATCTGATTTTCATCTACACAATTTCTTTTATTTAAGACTCCATGAAGATTAGCCTGACCTAGCCTTTTGTGTTGGACTTCCTTTCTTAATACAATTGTTTCAGATTTCTTCAGTGTTCCATATCATACTTATGAATATACTGGTTTTTGTCTATTCACCAGAGGATGACTATTTCGGTTCTACTCAATTTGAGATGATAACCAGGGACCAGCAAGATAATTCAGTGTACTAAGCATTTGCTTAGGCAAATACAAGGACCAGGGTTTGATCCCTGGCACCACATGTTGTGCCAGCTCCGCCCCGGGTGTGCTGAGCCAGCCACTGGGAGCAGGCTTGGTGATGCAAGCTTGTGATCCTAGTGCTGGGGAGACTGAGACATGATCGCTGTGAGTCAGAGCTATGCAGTGAGGTCCTGTAACAAATACATTAAGAGAGAGAGAGAGGGAGAGAAGGAAAGGATAACTAATACTGGCTAATACTCTATGAATATGAACATAGCTTTCATTTGTTCTGGTTAAACACTTAGTGATATTACTTAATATCATGTAGCACATGTATAATAAGTAAATGTAAAATTTTATCAAACCACTATTCTGTTTTTTCAAAGATGCTGAATATTTTTATTTTCATTAGCAATGTAAGACCTGTGTAATTGTTTGCTGTCCTAACCAATATTTGGCAATATTCTTTTTTCTGTTTACTTTTATAATTCTGTAGTACAATGTTGCTGATTCTCGAAACAGGATGCTGAACAGGCATGTCGTCATTTTTTTTTGTGTGTGAAGGTTCCCCCAGACATATTACTTCCTTCTCCTTTCAAATTGAGTTGTTTTCTTCTTTTCAGTAAAATTTGTTCCAAATAAAATATACCATTTGCAAATATTTTTTCCACTGGAGTGTCCTTTGCTTACTATAGCCTTTCTTTTTAAAGAGAAAATTTAGTTTTCATCATATCAAATTTAGGTATGCTTTCTTCTTTGACAAAAGTGAACACTATCTAAGAAGTTTTTGCCTTAATACATTGCAGTGAACTTTTTTTTCTGATGATAGCTACAGACATCCTAAGTGAATATGAACTAATTTTACATACCATGTAAGGTATTGATTGAAATTCATTTTTGTTGAATTTTAAATATTCAAATCTTCATTTAGCTACAGGATTCGTTTTCTATTATAATGAACAGTAATTTTAAAAAATGGTATAAAATTTCAAAACAAGATTGTAGGAAAGTAACAATGGTTAGTACATTGCTTATTGTTATTTTGAAAGTAGTTACTCATATAAAATTTAAGTGTGAAAATTTAGTCAAACAGTATAGAGAAAAACCCCTTCTTTTCAATGAACTAATAGCAGTTGGTACTGTGACTGTTTTAACTGATAGATAGATAGATAGATAGATAGATAGATAGATAGATAGATGTTATCTATTCCTCTCCTTTTCTCCTTTCCCCCATTACATTTCTTATTTCCTTTTGAATAGTTTCTTCCTGTTTCAAAATATATTGTGAAAATTTTAGATTTATTTATACTTTCAACTTCTTATATTAGGGAGACAGTTGTTTATACAGGCAAGTCTGATTTATTTCACTTTTAAATAAAGTCATAAGGGCTGGCCAAATAGCTTAGCAGATTAAAGTGCTTGCAAGCAGGTACAGGGGCCAGGGATTCAATCTCAGGGCCTACGATGCTGGCCCTACCCCCAGGGTGTGCTGAGACAGCAACTGAGGCTGGGCTTGGTGGTGAGAGCCTGTAATCTTAGTTCTTGGGAGACTATGAACAGGTGGATCAGTATGAGTCCAATCTAGTAATGAGACTCTGAACACCCTGTAGACCTTTCCCTAAAATACAAAAAATAAATAAATAAAAATAAAAAATACAATAAATAAATAAATATAATCTTAAGTTTCTTTTATTTTCATATAAATGTTTCAGTTTTATCCTTATTTATATCTGAGTACTCCTTGGTTGATGGGCCTTTGTGTTATTTCCAAGATTTAACTCTTACAAATTATTATGCTACAAACATGTGTGCATGTAATGTTGTGATATAATATTTTTAATTATTCTGGTACAATGCCTATAAAGGGAATAGCCAGTTTGAATAGGCCCTGTAGTTCTAGATTTTGAGGCATGTCCATGTCGATTTCCATAGTAGTTGTACTAGTCTTCTCTCCCACCAACAGTGGAGGAGGGTCACCTGTCCCTCCAGCATTTGTTATTGGTTCTCTTCTTGATGACAACCATTTTTACTGAGGTGAGATAGAATCTTAGTGCTGTTTTAACTTGCATCTTTTAAATGTCCAATGATATTGAATGCATTTCCATACATTTATTTGCTATTTGTATTTCTTCATCGGAGAAATGGGTGTTCATCTCAGACGCCCATTTTTGGATTGAATCTTTGAATTTGGGGACGTCTAAATATTTCAATTCTTTATGTGTTCTAGATATAATTCTTTCATCTGAAAGAATGTTTTCTAAAATATTTTCCCACTTTGTGAGCTTTTTTTGCGGAACTGGGAATTGAACTCAGGTCTTTGCACTTGCCAGGGAAGAGCTTATTCCACTGAGCCATCTCCCCAGCACTGTGAGCTTTATTTTTTAATTTTTATATGGTTTATTCAAATGTGCAGAAGATTTTCAATAAGATGAGATCCAAGTTGTCAATTCTTTGAAGTATTTCTCATGCACTTTGGGTTTGGTTCATGAAATCTCTTCCTACCACTATACTTTCAAGATTTCTACCTACTTTAGCTTGCAGTAGAGTTAATGTTTCTATTTTAATATTTAGATCTCTGATCTATTGTAACTTAGTTTAGTGCATGATGTCAGATATGGGTCTAATTTTAGTCTTTAGCAGATAGACAGCCAGATTTTTTAGCACCATTTAATAAAGAGCCTACTTTTCTTTCATTGGACTTGTTTGGCCTTTTATCAAAGATAAGGAGTCTGTGTGTCTACATCTGCTATTCCAATTCAATTTATCAAAGATAAGGTGTCTGTATATTTGACAGTATCATGCTCATTTTATTGCACTCATTTGTGGTATTATTTGATGGGATTGTGATTCCTCCTGCCTAGCCTTTGTTGCCCAGGATTGCCTTTGCTATTCTAGGTCTTGGTTAATTTCAGAAGAATTTTAGGAATGTTTTCTCTACTTCCTTCTGTGAGGTATGCTAGTGGTATTTCAATCAGGATTGCATTAAACTATATACCAGTTTGGGGAGTATGACCATTTTCAATATGTTGGTTCTTTCTATCCATGAGCAAAGAATATCTTTCCATTTTCTCTTATACGTTTTGAACTCCTTTTTCAGGATACTGTAATTTTCAATATATCGATCCTTTGCTTTTTTGTTGGATTGATTCCTAAATATTTCATTTATTTTTGATGTTATTATGAAAGGTGTTTCTCTACCAGTGAGTTTGTTATTTGTGTACAAGAATGTTATTAATTTTTGAGTGTTAACTTTATCTGTGTACACTACAGATTTTTGTTATTAAAATATAAAAGTCTTTTAGTGGAATTTTGCGGTCTTCCATGTAGAGTATCATGTCATTTGTGAATAATGGTAATTTAACTTCTTCCTTTCTGATATTCTTTCCTTTTATTTTTCTCTCTTGTGTAATTTCTTCAGCTAATATTTCCAGAACTATACTGAGTAAGAGTGGTGATAGTGGACATATGTCTCATTTCTGATTTCAACTAAAGTTTTCAGTTTTTGTCCATTTATCATGATATTTGCTATCATAGAGGGAGTATCATAAGTGACTTTTATCAGACTGAGTTAAAGACAATCTATTTTTATTTTCTATGCCATTTTTATCATAAATCAGTGCTGGACTTTATCAAATTTTTTCTATGTCTATTGAAATGATCATGTGATTTCAGTCTTTGGCTTTGTTGATATGAAGTATTACAATGACTGATTAGTATATGTTCAGCTATTCCTGGATAAATTCTACTTGACTATGATTCTAATCTTCTTGACTATTTGCTGAATTCTATTTTGCTAGTATCATATTGAGAACTTTTGCATTTATGTTCCTTAGGGAGAGTGACCTGTAGTTTTCTTTGTTGGTTTGGTCTTTCTCTAGTTCTGGTATCAGGATAATACTTGCCTCTAGAAATTACTTAGGGAGTACTGTTCCTCTTTTAATTTCATTAAAGAGCTTGAACATTTGGAGCATTAAAACTTCTCTGAATTTCTTATAGAATTCAGCAGTGAATCCATAAAGATCTGGGATACTCTTTGTTGGTAACTTTTTAATTGCATTTTCAATCTCATCAATTGATGCCAGTTCAGAATTTTTATGTTTTCTTGATTCAGCATTGGTAAATCCTATAGATCTAGGAATCTATCCATTAC
Organism: Octomys mimax; assembly: GCA_002564305.1. Taxonomy (NCBI): domain Eukaryota; kingdom Metazoa; phylum Chordata; class Mammalia; order Rodentia; family Octodontidae; genus Octomys; species Octomys mimax. The sequence goes on along the minus strand of NDGM011016768.1, from coordinate 16,948 downwards.
CTCTAGGTTTTCCAGCCTCAGAAACCAAAGATTTTCCAAGTGGTGCTGACAACCTTCTGAATTTTCATAGAATCTGTCATGATTTTACACTTTTCATTCCTTAATGCATGAATTTGAATCTTTTTATTCCTTTCTCTGATAAGGATTGCTAAGAGCTTATCAATTCTATTTGTTTCTTTTGAATAATCAACTATCCTATTCATTAGTTATTTTCACTTTTTTCTTGGGCTTAATTGCCCTAATTTCTACCTATATCTTCATAATTTCCTCCCTTGTTTGTGCTTTGGCTTTGTTTTGCTCCTTTTTCGAGATGCTTGAGATGTCACATTAGGTTGTTGACTTCTGCTCACTCTGTTTTCCTGATGTGAGAATTGAGAGCTATAAATTTTCTTCTTAGGACTGCCTTCATTGTGTCCCATAAGTGCTGGTCTGTTGCATCTGCATTCTCATTTATTTGCAGATATTGTTTTTATTTTTTCCTTTGTTTTCTCTGTGTTATTTGATTTCCAAATGTTTATGGAATCTCTGAGGTTTCTTTTGACATTAATTTCTTGTTTTATTGCACTATAATCAGATAATATACATGGAATAATTTCAGTTCCTTTGCACTTACTTAAGCGTGTTCTGTGGGCTAGCATATGGTCAATGTTAGAGAACAACCTATGTGCTGGTGAGAAGACTGTGTGTTCTGAAGCCTTTGGGTGGAACACTCGGAAAACATTTATTATGTCAATTTGTTCACAGGTTTGGTCCAGTTCTGATAAGTCTTAGGTGATTTTTTTGTCTGCTTCATCTGTCTCTTTGAGACAATGTGGTACTCAGATGTCCGAATACAGTTGTGTTATTGCTTACTTGATATTTCATGTCTATTAATTATTGTCTTATATAATGGGATACTTCTACATTTGGTGCATATATATTTATGATTCCTATCTTTTTCTCTTGAAGTTTTCCTTTAACAGGTGTATTTTGATTTTCCTTATATCCTTTGAATATTATAGTTTTGTAGTTCACATGTGTGCAGACAAAATAGATACCCTTGCTTTATTTTAAGTCTTATCACATGGAAGATCTTTTTCTACCCTTTGACTTTTCATCTATTAATTTATTTTTCAGTTATATGTGTTTATTATATACAGTTGTTGGAATTTGTTTTTTGATCCATTCTTCCAGTCTGTTTCTTTTGGTTGGTGAATTTAGGCCATTTACAATGATGGTTATACCTGCTATATACTGGCTTATCTTTGTCATCGTATTTTTTCTGCTCTTGATTCCCTGCTTTCCCAGTCTAATACTTTGCCCTCCCTAACATTTTTTTCTGCTGTTATTCTTGGAATTGTGGTCATTTTTATCTTTGTCAAAAATATGTTTTAGTACTCCTTATAGGGTCTTTTTAGTGGTCATAAATTTCTTCTGCTGTTTTTCCTCATGGAAGTATCTTATTCCTCCATTAGTTTTGAAAGATAGTTTTAAAGAATACATCTATTTGGGCTAGAAGTTGTCTCATCTTTCAGGACTTGAGCTATTTCACTCTAAGCTCTCCTTGACTTGGAAAAAAAAAAGATGATTTGTGTTGAGAAATCTGCCATGGTGCAATGGACATTCCTTTATAGACTCTCTGTTTATGTTCTTAATAGCTTTTAATATTTGACTCTTGCGCTGAATTTCTGAAATTTTATTCATTACATGTCTTGGTGTAGTTTCGTTGTGTCGTGGCTAGTTGAAGTTCTATATGCTTCATTTGCTTTTATGTCAAATTCTTTATCCATGCTTGGGAAAGACCCTGCCACTATGTCTGTCAAGAGCTTCCACAGCATCCGTGCTGTCTGCAGCTTTCTTACTGACCTCAGTCAGCCTTATAATTCTTCTTACGCAATCAGTGTTACATTACCCAGCTTCGCATTGCATTTATTGGATTGATACTTCATAGTCTCTATTATTTTTATAATACCATTCTTTTCATGATCACTCGTTGCAATTCTTTTATTTTAAAAACAATAAAAGATAGAAATGATGCAGAATTTCAAAACATGATAAGAAATTAACAATGGCTAGAAATTAGTAGTACAATTATCTTAGCTGTCATATATGATATATGACATGTTCCTTCCTTCTTTTCTCCTTTCCCCCATTCCAGTTATTCTTTCATTTTGAGCAACTTCTTTCCTTTCCCAATCTCTATCCTATCTTTTGTATCTTATTTAGTCTTGCAAAATCTGAAATTCTATCCTCTCCTTAGTTCAATCTGTTACATGCACATTCAGTGGAGGTTCTTAAAGTTCCATTTGAATCAGTTTCATGGATTCCATTTCTTTTCTATGTTGGGCATTATATTGTTTCCATCTTTTTTCTGAGCTCATTTGTTCTTTTTTAATGTGTCTTCTCTAATATCTTTTATTTTAAGCACATATTTCATCTTCATGCTTAAAACAAACTTGTCCAATTATTCTTATGTTTTTGTTGTCAAAATATTCTCAAATTGCAGTAAAATAAATTTGCTTTGCTACATTTTTATTCAACAATGAACATTCCCTTGATGACTAACATCATTTATAAAGTATGGTGTTATTGACGAGACTTCAAGGTTAAAAATCACTTTATTACTCAGTAATGATATATGAATATACATCTGTTTATCTATGTTAAATAGGAGTTTAATTTTTTATGTTTGGGTAATGTTAGCATTATTTGTTTTACTGAATTCTGGCAAACAAAAATTGAATCTGTGGAATTATTATTATTATTATTATTTTTGGCAGAATCATGGATTGAACTCAGATCCTTGCATTTGCCAGTCAAGCACTTATCCTACTGAGCCATCTCCCTGGCCCCTAGAATTATTATTTTTCAAAAGTAAATATTTTATGTATTGCTTATAATGTAATCAATAGTTTTATTCACAAGTATTTTCACTTGACCACCTATGAAGCTTAATGCTATTGAAAAAAAATCTATTTGACTAGTTATTTTTATGTTTTTGTGCTCATTTTTATTTTTTATTTCTTATTATTCAAGAATCAATGTTTCTGGGACTGAGGAGATAGCTCCATGGTCTAAGTGCCTACCTGAAAAATGCAAGGACCTGGGCTTAATCCCCAATACCACATGCCATGTCATTGCATGTGTTCTGGATCTCTGTAATAGACAAGTTACAACCACTCACACACCTGGTTTGCCACAGCCTGATCTCCTGCCTTGTTAGCAAACTATCACCCTTAACAGTTATCTTTTGAAAATAGCATAGGATACAATGAAAAATAGTACATGAAAAATATATAAGCTTTCTCAATGCATATATCAAATGATTTTTTTGTACAGCAAGCAAATTAAATGAGACTGTTTTATGAAATAAAGGCAACTCAAAGCCGTAATGAGGGTGCTCATAGGATATGCTGCCAAATAAACACTTATACATAATTTCTACATTCTTTGAGAAAAAACTTTCCTTCATGCTTGTGTAGACTTCATTAAAATCCACATTGGGCAACTGTAGCTCTCACAACAATAGAATATTTAAAAATTAATGTGCATAGGTAAAACTGTATCCTTATACTGGTGTGTGAAGTAGTAAAAAAAATGCAGGCTTTGTAAAGTTACTTGCCAAGGTCAGAATAAGAGAAGAACTCATTCAAATTAGAAGATCCTGTTAAGAGAGACAAGCAGGAAAGATTCTGAGAGAACAATCATTCGGTCAGGGTGAGAGATTCAGGATGTGGGGAAAAATTCTAGGCAAGAGATCTGGACATCTCGGGAAGGCTTTTCCTCTGTCACCTGGCCCTTCCTGATCTTTTACCAACACTTGTACCTGAAGCTGTACATTAAAGTTAGAAATTGACAAGTATGTTTACTCTGGTCTCACAGAAGCCCCTTTTGTCTTAGGTAATGATTCCTAGACACGTTAACTGTTTGAGAGAAGATGAATCATGGTGCACTGGGGACACTGTGTAGGTTTTACATTTAGTTCTGTCTGTGCCGTTTCCAGACAAAAGCGTACGGTGCATGTCAACTGTCTACAAGATACTGGGCAGGACTGTGTCACTGGTGAAATTTAGCTGGGAGATATTTTAATCTTTTGTCATCACATAGTATGTATCTACAAATATAAATGTATTCACACATATGTGCATATAGTCTGGTGATATATTCCCAAATATCCTACATATATTCTCAAAATGAGAACAAGATATTTTTAGGAGAAATGCCTAAAGTTTCTTTATGGTGTCTGAATGTTCAAAATCCACATTATATATATTTGTAGATTTTTGTTGCTTTTAGTTTATTTGTTTGTTTTGCTTTTTGCGGTACAGGGGATCAAACTCAGGAGCTTGGGCTTGCCAGGCAGGTGCTTATGCCACTGAGCTATATCTCCATCCCTATGTTTGTAAATTTCAAAAATTATTTTCATAGACTACTGTGCTTGTGGGGTTCTAGAATGATACGGGATTATAGGTGTTTAAACTTATTTTCTTAATTTTTGCTTGCTTATTAAAGGTATATCATATTTATTTTTCCTAGGAACATAAAAAAATAATCCAATTCATATCCTCAATGAAGGAACTATTCAATAGTTCTGTAGTTGTAGCATGTTTTAAAATAATGGGGTCAAATAGAAATTTAAGCATGTTGGTTGAAATATAAAACATCACACCTTATATTATTGTCATCTTAAAATACAAACTTTGGCCCACGTGGGTACTTCCCTCCCATGTAGGACTGGGATAAAAAAACAGTATAGTATTGGCTTCTGTTACATGCTGGGATTACTCAGCAGAACAAATTAATGAGTGACGTCTGTTTTCTCTTGGATTTTTTCAGTTGATGTGGTATCTACAGACATCAATGACACATTTTCCAAATTGATCCTGTAGTGCATTGTTCAATCATTTAGATTTAAACTAGAACACATTGGACAAATCACTCCTTCTGACTGTGGAATATGGTGGCTTGAGCCAAGTGAGTGTTAGTAGTTTTGTTACAGAGGTCGATATCATCAACACTCATTACCCAGCCCTGTGTAACAAATTCTCTCAAGGTCGGATTCTTCAATGTTGCTGTGGTCTACAGTCAGTCATGAACACAGGAAGTTCTGGTGGCAGAAATATTTATTAACATTTTACAGACATAATGTTATTACTCATGAAATGACATTAAAAAATTAAAGTATAGGCAATAATTGCCAAAAACAGATTTTCTACTTTAAATTATTCAACTTTAGGAATCTATTATTTCAAGGAAATAATCACACACCTTTTTGTTTGATTTTCATTCTGTTTTCTTTGTTGAATGATGCAAAGACAGCAAAAGTTAAGGCACTGAGAATAGTAATGATCTTAAAAATCATCATTAAAAAAATCATTATTCAGTGACAATATAGAATTAAACTTTTGTGTGGTTTTTTTGTGGTTTGCTCACTTGTGTATTTACAGAATTGGTTCAACTCTTATTTGTATACTATTGATAACTAGCATGAGCTCCAATTCCCACAATTCCCACAGTTTCTACTCCTGCCACTTACAGTTTTCATGATTGTTGCTGCTTAGTTTCTGATCCCTTTATAATGTACTCCCTCAGTCACTTATATTGTGTCTTACTTTATCATCAATATGAAAAGTAACAAATTACAAGAAATTACAAGAAAGTAAGTTAGATGGAAATTAAGAGCCGAACACAGGATGGGCATTTCAGGGAGTCAGGGTATATGAGGAGAACACCTCAAAAAACATAGCTGGAGATGTAACTGAAGAGGGTATGGCTTTAAGATAAAGTTGCCTTGCCAACTTGCCCACTTTCCTAAGGGATGAAGGGGATGAAGAGAAACTGTGGATTATACCGTAATCAGTACCTATTGTGGATTGGGGTTTTTGCAAGAGGAACAATACAATACAGGACACATTTTATAAGATTTTTTTTATGATGACTCACCCAAAGAATCACATACAAAGAATACAAGAAATCTGTCCACACACTAAAGACCAAAGAATTAGCCGAGGTCCTGGATCCTAATATCCTGCATGACTCAAGCTCAAAACAAAAAGCCCATAACAACACCTCTCATGAGTCTTCCAGACCTAGAGCCCATGACCAGGTCTCATGCAGGCCTACCTCATGCATCTGTGCTGGGAAGGCCTGGAGGTCAGTGGTAAAAGCTAGAAAGTCTGTGCCAGCAGGGTGAAGGGTCTTTGCTAGCAGACTGAAGGATCTGGGATGAGAGAACAATGCTCAAAGTAAGACCCAGAGCTCCCTTGAAAAGTACACAGCCAAGCCTCAGCAACAGTGAGGTGTGGAGCTCATCCTGCTGTAGGCAGTTAAATTAGGTAGAAACATTATAGGCAATCGGACAAGGCTAGACTCTCAAGGAGACAATATAAAGACAAGGTAACTTTACAATTTTTGAAGAGTTAGACACACTTGTTGTGAGCCAGACCTCAAGACAAACAAAGTAAATGAATGTAGCCACATACTTCTCTAGGGATGGCATCAGAGATTTACATTCTAAATAGGTATCAATCACCTTGAAAGAGCCCAAAAGAATGACTAACCCAAACCCCAAAAGGCAGAGACCCTGTCCTGTATTCATGCCTGCTTGTTATGTGACTGGCTTCCCCATTTGATTACAATTTAATCAACTTGATCTGAGCAATGGTGATTGTAATCTTATTGGTTGGCCATGATTGTCCCACCTCATGCCCACCTAAGTAAGTTCCCACATTCTTCACCTTAGACTCACCCCACTGCATGGTTTTACTCTATAAAAATCCCTCGAAGAGACAGCTTCCCAGGGACAATCCCCTTGGGGCCCTCCTTCTGTCCCTCTCCTGTACAGAAGCTTTTTTTTCCCCTCAGTAAATATTCTGCTCTCAACCTCCATTTGTTCCTAAAATTCATTCTTCAGTTTTAGAAGAACACGAACTCCTCCCAGGTACCTTTCAGGTTGGGAGTTTCATTTTCCTATATCATTCTAATGAGAAGGAAAGCTGAGCTCTCTTCAGGAAAGCCAACATGACAAGCTTTTCCAGCAGACTGAGCTGTGCATTATTTTCCTCTGTGGAGCTAGGAAGTGATGTTCAAGATGAGGACCACAGCTCCCCCAAAGTGAACCGCAACCATTCTCAGTGACAACAAAGTCTCAAGCTCCTCCACTGATGAGAATAGCCAAGCTCAGCAGGAAAGACAGCATGAGAAGTTCTGCCAGCAGAATAGCCCATGAGAACCAGCAGCTTCCAACAGCTCCAGCAGCTTCTGCAAACAGCATCCCTAACAGCCTCCCAACGGGTTGTCTATTACTCCTCTTATGCTGCTGGCAACAACCCTCAGGTGGACCTCTCACATCCAGCACACTAGTGAAGTTCATCTAGGTGTAATGATCTGACCATAGGTTGGCAGCCCACCACACTACTACTCAGTCCATTAAATCCAGCTCTACATCAGACATCCAGATGAATGAGGAAAATATCTGGACCCATCCCCAAAATCCCCAAAATATTCCTATTTTAGAAGTCATAGATAAGCCAAGCTTAATGACCCTAGCTAAAAGTCCTTGCTACATATCTCACTTCCCCCATCAATATTACCTAAATGGTTATACTTGTAATTTTATTGGATAACTATAGTCTGATCCATGTTGTACACACCTCATGATTTTGATCTATAAACCTTCTTGGAAAAATAACCTCTCTGGCAACCCACTTGGAAGACATTGCCTGTCTCTGAGGAGCTATCTCTCAGTAAACCTTGCCTACTCTTAACCTCCTTTGTTCCTTGGAATTCATTCTTTAATTTTAAGGGGCACAAATCCATCATATCTGATATCTTCCAGGGTAGGAGTTTTTTTCCTACATTGAGAAGAAATTTACTATTTCATATTCTGTGTAAGAAATGGATTAGTTCATCATTCATTCACAAATATATTTTGATTATATATTATAGATCCCTAAAAATTATGCATGATAAGGGGCTGCGGAGATGGCTTAGTGGAATAAGTGCTTCCCTGGGAAGCACAAGGGCTTGAGTTCAATCCCTGGATCCACAAAAAAAAAAAAAAAAGAAAGAAAAAAGAAAAAAAGAAAAATTATGCATCCTAAAGACTACAAAATGGAGCACTACTCTGTCGTAAAGAAGAACAGGCTTGAGACACTGCTTGGTAAATGGATGCATCTTGACAGCATACTCTTAAGCGAAATAAATCAGACACACATTTGTCAACGCCACCTTGTTTCTGTGGTATGAGAAACTACAAGTGTAAATAAGAACCAAACTATGTAATAGTTATTGTGAAATAAGGAAAAAAAAAACATTCAAAGCAGAAAGGGGACAAGAGAAGGGGGAGGAGGAAAGGAAGGAAAAGAAAAGTTTAAAAAAATGAGAAAAGAAGGCAAAAATGGAAACAAAGCTTTGGTAAATGGAGGAGGAGCGGAACGGGAGGAATCCAAGAGAATCGAGGTATATCATGCACAGTGGGAGATTCCCTTGAGTAACGTTATCCTTATGTGCACATAAATTGCACATATAAGAATCATTTTATTTGAAATAGAAAGATTGCTATAGTGAACGATATGTAATATTCTCCCACTATTATTCTACTTTATTGTTTTCAATACAAATCATTTTTTTTCTTTTAGTGGACCTGGGGATTGAACTCAGGCTCTTGTGCTTGCCAGGGAAGCGCTTATTCCACTGAGCCATCTCTCTGGCCCCTACAGATCATTTTGTAAGATGGGAACCTTTTCTGATAAAACGGCTCTTACATGTCTTGCCCTGAACTCAATGTTACGGAATTTCTTTTGACCTCTGTTCTTAGTTACTATCTCATTTCTGATTTTTATCATGTTTTCTCCTTACAATTTTGTATGAAAATTCATTTATTTACTTTCTAATATGTGGAATTATCAATCAATTACTAGTTCTAATGAAAACAACAATGATTACCAAAATCCATTTTCATTCTAAGAAAAAATTAAAGGACTCTAGAAAACTGAATAGAGCTTTCAAAACCAGACTATGAAACATCTTACTCAAATCCTTTCCCAAAATATAATTGCACAGTCTCTTTCATCTTTGTATATTGATTTCTGGAGCTAGGAAGTGAATAGCATAATAATCAGACATATAGTGATTAATGAAAGAATATGGTGTATGAATGCACTAGTACTTCATTTGCCAAAATATCTTTCACTTACTCGATTCACTTTCCTTTTCTTTGCAGAAGTTTGTGCCGAGCTATACCCTTGGTCCTTTAACTTTGAGATGAGGCCACTCTAAGTCACTAAATTGCCTAAATGTAGCTCAGATTTGATTCTTCTGACTCACTCTCAGAGATTACAGCTATATGGTCCGTATTTGTTTTGTTTATTATTGTATAATGAGTTGAAATGTGTTTAAGTCCTAATCTTAAGTACTTGTGGATGTGTCATTCCTCAAAGACTTTTTGAATAGATCAAGATAAGATCATTCAAATGGACCTCAGCTTAATATGCTTGACATCCTTAAGAAAGAGACACGTGCATATAAGAATAAAAATGAACGGAGGAGAATTTAATGTTAACATGCAAGCAAAGCAATGCTCTAGGTCGGTAAATACAAAGCAAGGAATATGAAAGATTGTCAGTTATCAGTCAGAAACTTTAGTCAGAGATGCAAATTCCCATCATAAAATATGAGCCAATTTTTCCCGCATAATCAATTAGCAATATCTTATTTTTCTCAGGGAATACTTGCTGACAATTTATACTGATTCTATTTCGTATATAATATTTTGGTTGTAACAAGTCATGATCATTCAATGTAATAAAAATTAGTGAAGCAGTATAGAAAAATATGAAAGATTTAAGGAATAGGTGAAGAAATAACACCGGAAAGAAGACCAGAAAAAAAAATCAAACATTTTTATAAGAACAAAACAATGTCTGGTTATTGATGGATAGCCAGAAAACTACTCTAGTAGGATACAATTCTGTTGTTACAAAGAAGATAATAAATTTTTTCCATTGCTCTATGTTGGTTACATGAAACAATTATTTTTTATGGAGTATGGACAAAGGTGTAGCCTTATTTTATTTTTCTAGTACAATGATCCCTTCTATAATGAAAAATAACAACATGTATACACTATAAAAACAGATAAGCCCAAGAAAGCAGACTCCATGAAGGGAAAAGCCATGGAAAGAGGAGCAAACACTATTCATGTCCCTTAACTAGCTGTTAGACTCTCTATTTTAGAACAAGTTCTAAGAGAGGACAGAGGAAGGGCGTACTAAAGGTAAAGTCACCCAATAACACAAAATGACTCTTTGGATGACTGGAATCAGGACCCGAGGTAACAGTACCATTTTATATTTTCATGTCTTTTTTATCTTTCTTCCTTTTAATATTATACCTTAACCATGATAATAAATTCCAGGGAGCCAGGGATATAGCTCAGCATTTATAGTACCTACCTGGAAAATGCCAAGTCCCAGGTTCAATTCCCAGCACCAATAATAATAATAATAATAATAATAATGATAATAATAATAATAATAATAAATGCCATACTTGGTGAATAACAAAGTTTTAAATGACTTCAAGTTTACAATGTTACAGAATTGATTAGAGAGAGACAGAGAGACATTTGGAATTTAAAGACAGGTTATAAGGAAAAGTAAATCTAGATACCTGCCAGTTTATGTGACTAGAAGACCACAAATCCATTACTGATAGAAGTATCCCTCATTTTTCCTATTTGTGCCTAAATCCTACAATCATTGCAAGTTTTCTTCTCAGTCTTATAAATATTCTGGTTGAGACAATAGGTGTGTAATCAGTATAGGTCTTGTGACTGACAGCCTGATGGGATAGTCCTAAATGAATGTCCTCTTCTGGCTAACTGAGGCAATACTCGGTAACTATGAAAGGTCTCTTTCTCTAAGTTTAAGCCACTCCTTGGTTCAAAGAGCCTTCTGCTTTCTAGTGAGACTGCAAGTTATAGAATGCTAATTTCCCAGTGGAATGTGCATGAAGGATAAATGAATCCACCATAAGCTTTGGATGCTTTACTGTCATGAGACAAATGAAACCATAGGTTTTCAAGATGACCAAGTTGCTTATAATACTGTCTCCATATTTTTATGATTTTTTGAAAGAAGTTTCTGGTATACACTTTGGAGAAAATAATTCAAATGTTGTTTGATACCTTTTCTAGGAAGAGGAAGGAAATATGAAGACACATCTGGTTAACCTACTGAAAAAAAGGTAGGTGGATAATTTGTCTTCTCAAATCTATTAGAAATTATTACTTTTTATCTTAAATATGAAAGGTATACAAAAAAAAAAGAAAAAAGAAAAAAATTAACAGGGCCAGCCCAATAGCTCAGTGGATTAAAGTGCCTGCAAGCAAGCACAGGGGCCGGGGGTTAGATGGCCAGGGGTTTGATCCCCAGGCCTGCTGTGCTGGCACTGCCCCCAGGACATGCTGAGACAACAATTGAGACTGGGCGTGGTGGCACATGCCTGTAATCCCAGTTCTTGGGAGGCTGTGAACAGGCAGATCACTACCAGTGCGATCTAGTAGTGAGACCCTGAACACTTTGTAGACCCTTCCCTAAAAAAATGCGAAAAAAAAAAAGAATAAATAGGAAAGGTAGTGTAGTAAGTGAATACAATACTCCTAACTTAGAATTTTTTTTTTTCAGTTTTCTTTCATGTTGTTTGGATTGGGAAAGAAAAAATGCGCAAATATCTTTTATTTTTTGAACTCAGGAAAATAAAAGAATATTTTTTGAAGCAGCTAAGGTAGTCAGTGCATGATAGATTTCTGCAAACTTCAGGGATAAACCAAGGAGGCCTGGATATATAAAACACATATTGTAGCCAAACTGGCCAAAAAGCCACTTAACAGCATACTGAGAATTCAGGATAAGGTGGGGAAAAATACACAATTAGTGATGCATGTACTCAATCACTTATAATACACATAGCAAACTATAAATCTTAGGTCAGGAAGAAAATAAAAACGATGAGAGAAAGTCTAATCAGAAGGTCCATTTTGGGCTGCAGTTTAGTTATTACCGTGCTCCCCTCAGCATTATGTGTTCAGGGCTGGGGCTTTGGGGGATAATTGCATTGTGGGACTCTGTTCTCATCCGCTGATGAATTCAAGACCCACTGCTGTTCAGAGGGGAGAGCCTATGGAAGAGGCAGAAAGTTGATTCTAGGGCCAGCCAGACAGCTCAGAGGATTAAAGCAGACACAGGGGCTGGGGTTCGATCCCGCTCCCCAGTGCTGCGCTGAGAATGAGATTGAGACTGGGCATGGTGGCCTGGCATCTATAATCCCAGTGCTGGGGAGGCTGAAAAACAGGAAATATCAGTACAAGTCTGATCTGTGTAGTGAGACCTTATAAACCCTGTATGTAANAAAAAAAAAAAAAAAAAAAAAAAAAGTAGAAATTTGATCCTGACCCTGAAGGGGCCATCTTCCTATCTGGCTGCTCCTTTCGCTCTCTGATTGCCCTGGGGTGAGTGGCTTCCCCTCACTTAGCCCTCCACCTGCCTTTAGGACTGCAACGTGGAGCCTCCCTCCCACAGAATGAAACGTCTAAAATAAATATGATCCAAATAAACTAGTCCTCTTGAAGGTGCAGATGTCAAGTACTAGATCTCAGTGACTAATGTTATTAAAACGGGCCATACGTTATTTACTTCTGAGATCTAGGCTCATATTAGGCTCTTAATTTATTGAATGAGTTATTGGAGACTTAACATGGCTCATCAACTTACACATCAGTGCCATGTCATATTTTGGTCACTATAACAAAGTACCATAAAGAGGGTTTTAGGAGCAAAGGCATTCTTTCTTACAGTTCTAGAGATGGGGAAGTCCAAATCAAAGTGCTGCTGCAAAGGGTCTGGTAAAAACTTATTTTCTGGTGCATAGAATCTGCCTTTGCACTGCATGTGCCTCTGGGGACAGTGGCCCGGCAGCTCTCGGAGTTCTCCCGAGTAGACACCGCAGTGCAGCTGAGTCCAAAACCGCTAGCTTCCTTATCACCCAGTTCCACCGCGGACCATTTACTCTGGCCACTGAGCCATTCCCAGGGTGGGCAGCTTCCCCTGAGTCACTGGTAGAAACTGAATTTTAATAGTAAGTATTCCAAGAGATAGCAAGTAACATCAGTCACTCACTTTAGGACTGGCTGCAGAAATCGGCACTGTAGCATTTTCTTCACATTCACAATAGTTGGAATTAGAGGAGGGAAATAGATGCAATTACAGTTATTACAAGGATTTTGGGGGCACTGTTTTAACATAGATCACTGGGGGCTGGAGAGATAGATTGGTGGTCTAAGTGTCTGCCTGGCAATCATACAATCCAAGTTCGATCCTCAGTACTGCAAGAACACCTGAACCACATAATGAGAGCTTATATTGAATAAATAATAAAAAAATAAATTAAAATAAAAGATAGATCACTGTGGTTATTGTTAAATTTCCTGGTAGAAACTTACTTTCACATACTTATAGAATATTATTTTTAAAGTTTGGATAAACATTTACATCAGGATGAAAGGTAAGGGGCTGGCGAGATAGCTCAGTGGTCTAAAACACCTGCTTAGGCAGGCTTAGGCAAAGAACAGGCACCACAGTTTGATGCCCAGCATCACATGCTGCACCAGCCCCATCTAGGCTGAGCTGACCACAA
>NDGM011016755.1:0-10080 GCA_002564305.1 Octomys mimax | reverse complement strand
TGAACTTAGGCCCTTGCACTTGCCAGGCAAGTGCTTATTCTACTGAGCCATCTCCCTGGCCCCCAGAGTAGTTTTTAATGAACAAGAATTTTATGGAGGGGAATTTCTGCTTTGGGACACCCTTGTAGTGTGCCTTTGTTCTCCCTGATTCACTGAATACATAGCTATGAGTGTAGATTTTCCCCTACACCCTGATGCCCGTGGTGTCCCAGGACTTAGCGTGCTGCCACTAGACCATCTTAGCGTTGCTCTTTAGCTTGGTGTGGGCTAGAGCGACTCACCACTAGCTGTGCTGTGCTCTGAGCACCATCTGCTTAGCTATGGAAAATATGTGTGCTTTCCTCGAGAGCATGGGTGTAAATTCAGTTAAAGATGCTCTCAAAATACTTCTCAGTCTTAAAGTAGGAGGAGGATGCAGAGATTAGATCCAGGCCTTCAGACAACACTGAGGGAGAGCAGACTAAGGGAGAGCCTGTAATGATGCAGCAGACGTCCTCCACTGGAAGTGGGGATGAGCATCTCAGCTGATGCTCTAAAAGTGAGAGCAATTGTTCTGCAGCTTCTTGGGTCTGTGTGACCTGTAGTCCCAGAAGTCTATGATGATAAGCTCTGTGAAGGTGTGTACTGCACAGGCTTTCCTGTTGTGGATGAGGCCTGGGCTGGCCTGTCGTCCCTCATTTTGCTCACCAGCCCCGTTTCTGAGATGAAGGTTGAATTTTAACTTCCTGAGGTTGTCCTGAGGTTGTGTCTGATTTCAGGTTAGGTCATCTAGTTGGTTGGCTTCCAATAGCTAGTTAAAGAACCTGCACTGGGCTACTTGTCTAGGCAAATTTAAGGAACTTGTTAGAAATACAAATTCCTAGTCTCTGCCCAAGGATATTTTGATTCAGTGGGTTTGGACTGAGGCCGTGGGCCCTGTGTCTTTAACAATCTCCCTTGATCATTTAATCTATTTCCAAATTCATCTTTCCACAGGCCTTGAGTATTGCTTCTCATGGTTGCATGCTTTGTGTTCCAGTAATGTACATGTTTGGAGTATTTTACCCAAAACTTAGACTGTGCCCTTGGTCATAGTATGAACAGCCTTTTAAAGTAGGCATGCTCAGGTTTTAGTTTCTTGTCCTCAGAGTTGGCAGTGCTGGTGGAATGGCCTGTGGTCCAGCCAGCCCCTCCAACAGTGCTGTGGGCACAGAGGGTTCAAAGCAGCACATGTTTAGAAACTACTGTGTACACAGGTGCCCCCCCCCCTCCTGAGGACTGGCTGTTAGTTGCTGGAGTAGGACCATGGTGGCCTGGTATGAGGACTGCCAAGAGGGGAAGAGGGCCCTTGAACAATGTCAATTCAGTCATCTATGCAGTCAACAGTGAGTGCAAGTCTCCCTCATCAGGCATGGAGTCATGGTCTTGGGATAGAAAGGTAACCAAGAAACGGTCCTTTTTCTTGAGGATTCCACAGTTTTGAATTCTAACTTCCAGTCCTGCCATTAGTCTTTAAGCCTCCTTTGGCACATGCGCCTGTGCTCCTTGTCTACGCGCCCTTCTAGCACGTGACTCACTTGGCACACATGCCTCATACCACAAGCCTCCAAGTAAGACAACAATACTCACTTTAACAGTTCCTAACTCTCACATCATCTGCAAAATTTTATGATAGGTGGCAGAACACGCAGTTACCTTTCAAAATTTTTCTTTATGCTATTGTTAGTGCTGTGTGCTAGAGTTGGTTCACAGTCCAGTGGAGGGGGAAACAATGATATTTATTGTTGGCTTGGGGAGTGGAAAATTCTTTTTATAGAGGTATGAACACTAATGTTGAAGTCTTCTGTCTAGTATCTATATCTAGTTATCAGTACAAATCCAGACACATTTTTGCGTATAATTCTTTGTTACATGGGATCTGAATTCAAATATTTTACAACATTTATGTAGCATGGACTGCTGTACATTAAAATTCATGTAATGCTCCTGTTTCTTCAGTTTAAGTCAGTCATCAAAGGATGCTCGAGCTAGCTATATTTTTCTTGAGCTAAATATAGTGAATCATATATTTTGAAGGCGTTATCAGCCCTCTTTGCTTTTAAACAAGAGAAAATACACACACTGGAAATGCTGTCTCTTTCATTTCTAAGGTCACTGATTGGGTTAAAAAGGCAAATGCCTTTTTTGGTTGAACTTCCTTCAATTAAGCCATTAACCTTTTTAAATAAGTGTATTCAAAAATCTATCAAAAAAGCTAAATGAGATTTTAACAAAATCCTGACAATTTCAGCTTAAACATATACACAGAAACCATATGTGCTTAAGAAGAAGTATATACACACAGGCATTGTTTACAGAGTGTGTTTTTATATTTGGAAGACACTGAAAGAAGAGTTATTCCATACATACATTATCTGAAATGTACATTCAGATAGCCCACATAGAGTTTGCATTGAGAGGAAAGACATCTCTATCTGTGAGAGGCAGACAGACAGACTGACTGACTTCAAACTTGCACTTGTGCTGTGGATTTTTTTCCTTTTCCTCGGCTCTGGGTGCTGCTTTTCAAAATCGCCTCAGGCTGCAGAGCAGCACCTCAGATCCCCAAGGCCCGCTGGCTGGCTGCTAATAGCCACTCTCCATCTGTGTCGCATGAACAGCTGATGAGATCGCCTCAGTGTCTGTATTTTGGAGAGCACATCCACCCAGGTTAAAGTGCTGGGGTTGCCAAGGAGCAGTCAGAAGCCATTAGTGTGGGTGAGAATTTGCCTTGCAGCAGTTCCTTGGCATGGTGGAAGGCTGTGCACGTGTCCCTGCGTGAGTGTGCGTGTGTGCCTGTGTGTGTGTGTGTTACACTGTAGGTGACCCCTGGTGCACATGGGTGTGCAGGAAGGGTAGACAGATGAAGAAAAGACTATAGATTCAGTATCAAAAAGTTAAATGCCTTTGTTTCCCTGTCCACTGATTCGTTGTTTGAATATTTGGGTCTCTCTCTCTCTCTCTCTCTCTCTCTCTCTCTCTCTCTCTCAGCATAACAGAAGGCAAAGAAAAAGAGAACAGCAACTTCAGGGTCATGCTCTAGTGTTTGGGCAGATGGAAGCGAGCTGCTTTGCCTTGGGGCAGGGTGGTTGTAATGAAGTGGCCTGTCAGTCTGTAAATAGTGAGGGTCATCTCTTCCATGTGATGGAGGGTATCACATTGCAGTGAAAATGGAAATGTCAATAAAATTAATCTGCCAGCTCTTTGCTGTGGTTTTTCTGCTTCTCTGGTCAAAGAAGGTTGAGGGGTTTTTTTTGTCCTGGCAAGAAAGGAAAAGAACAGGTACAGGGAAGCCCACAGAGCAGACCCAGAAGTTAGGAGGCCAGCGACCCAGTGGGCAGGAAGTCGTGCTGTAGCACAGGCCAACCCGGGGAAGAGGGAGCGGGTCTGGGAAAGAGCTGGTGGATGTGCTGCATTCCTGGGGAAGCTACAGAGCATCCAGCTCAGGCTACATTGAGCACAGAGTTTATTGTTTTAGGCTTTCTTAGACAAGGTTTTTACTTAGCATGGGATTTATGGCATTTACTGCTAATGAATGTCTATTCTTAAATTACAAAAACCCCCATCTCAGTGCAATTCCCAGATGTTCTTCCAGGACCCCAGCTTCTTAAACACCAGCAGGGAGCATAAACTCTCCACTTCTCTGTTTTCCTCTTTCGTGTGGCTCCAGGCTAATGATGTGCAAGGAAAACACAGCCATCTATAAAGCCCCAGTGCTGTCCCCGTATTCTTCATTTATTTTGCATTTGATTATGCCACAAGTCGGATCTTGTTTCTTTCCTTTTTTTAAAGTTATTAGTTCAAATATTAATGTAGGGATGTGGCATATATTGCTGGTCTTGATTGATGCCTTCCCAAAAACAGGAAGACGTGCTCGTATGAATTTTAAGAAAGTAGGGGTCCTGCAATGCCTTGCCAGAAGAGTTTTTCAGATACATAATTTAGATGCCCTCCAGGCAGGCTTTCAAGGCATTTTTGCTGGAGGGCAAGAAAAAATAACTATGACTGTTAAAAGTAAATGATTTTTGCTAATGCACAATTAATGCCAGAGAAAAGCACAGAAGAGAAAGATGTTGATAGAAACTTCTGATTAAGTGAGTGCCCTACCTTGATGTGAACACCCCCCCCAACACACACACACACACACACACACACACACACACACACGATAATGATCATCGGTCCAGAGAGTTACAAGTTTCCATGGCATGCAAATACTGAGTGCAGGGTCTTAGAAGAAGTATGTGAATGTGTGTGCACAGGAGGTGACAGAATCCAGGAGGGGCTGAGTAGGCAGTGCGTTATGTGCAATCAACAGTGACACAGTTACTGTCACCTATGCAGGCAGCCTAGAATATATAGACTACAGAACATTTAACTTGATTATCCTACAGTATGTGTGCACTATGGGCAGGGGGACGAATTGCCACCGAATGGGTTTCTGATGGCGGTTTTCCCACATTGGATTCCATAATTGACAAAGAGCTACAGCACTGTGTCAAGGACACAATTATAATTGAATTAATGATATGGGCAAGTGTGAGACACACAAAATTAACATTTGAAGAGGCCTGGTTTAATTTTGTCTTTTACATATTTGTGTCTCCAATTATACTTTAATGAAAGAGCATATACCCGCTTAATGGATTTCTTTCAAGAAGCTTCGCGGAGCCCGTCATTAGCTGCACGGTGTTGTTGGCACTGTTGCCCTGTTTGCTCTAATGCGTCTTCCCTTCTTCTTGCCAGGGGACGGCTTAGACAACAGCGTGGCGTCACCTGGTACAGGTGATGATGACGACCCAGACAAAGACAAAAAACGCCAGAAGAAAAGAGGCATTTTCCCCAAAGTAGCAACAAATATCATGAGAGCCTGGCTCTTCCAGCATCTCACAGTAAGTCAAGATGAAAGAGAAACAAAGTTCTTCTTATTTGCTAAGTTCTCCTAGTCAGTTAGACGGTCTCCTTCAGATTAGAAACCACAATAACAAGGTGCTTGTTTTCTTTCTTGAAAGCTGATGGCCAGTAGAGCAGATGAGGGTCTGTCAGCTGTTACCACCCCAAAAGGGCGGAGAAAGTCCAGGCCTGCCCAGGACCTTACTGAGAAGGGCCTAGGACCTAAGCAGAATGTCTAAGGAGATTTATTTTTTATGCTGAAAGGTATGAGAGCAATTTCAGATAATGCAACCACAAGCAAAGGACGTTTCTGTAAGGAGCTCACAGATCGTAAACACTGCAGATTACGCTATTAACGAAGGCTGTCGCCTCCAAGAGGCAGAGATGCCTCTTGCCACATGCGTGCTCCAGCACACAGCGTTGCATGGGATGCTGCTTTCCTCCTGAAGCAGTTCGCAAGCGTGCCGTGTGTTCCCATGCCAAATGAAGAAGGTCGTGGGCGCTAGAAAGTCTTTGTTTGTAAAATGGAAATTAAAGATTATTTTTCACCCGTTCAGATCCATTGTCTTAAAAGTTAACCATGTTCACTTCTGGCAAGGGGTCAGTGATGTGCAGTATTTATAAAGTAACAATTCATATTTATCCTCCTTTATGCACCTGTTTTTATGTGTCAGTATATACTGTTGACTATCAGACTCTTATGAAAAAAATGACAGTATATTTTACAGAGAAACTGGGTGTGCGTATTTTTTTACTGTCCACTTGCATATTCTGGGAAAATGGTAGAAATTTCAGAGGCTGTTTCTTGCCATGATATTGTTTTCAGGCCATTCTCTTTAGGCGAAGGCTTTAAAAATAGTGACATGTTGGAAGCTGAAGGTCTTCTTTGATTATCCAACTTGTGTGTCGCCATGCTGAATGACATTAGTTACAGTGTCATGAGTCTAGGACAAGGTTCCACTTTTATTTATGGTGGTGGCTGCAGACCTGCTCTTCTCACAAAGCTCCAGAGGCCAAAGGGTGGAGCAGTGGTGGGCAGGGCAAAGTGATAGATTCACATTCCTAAATCGGCCATCTTAATGTAAGGACATTAGTAGCAAACTAAGGTGTATCGATCGGCCCTCGGTGTCAGGATTAGCTGGGGGGATGGCAAGGCGGCTGTGGTGGTGGTTATTCTTGCCTAGGAGCTATGGCCATTGCAAAGGTCAGGGCCCTGCACCGACTCGGCTCAGAGGAATTAGACAGAACATGCGGTCTCTGGGCTGATTACTTAACCAAAGACAAAATAATGAGTCCTAAGCAAATACTGACTAATTGAAAGGGCTGTAAATCCATTACATATTGGTCAGGGATAATCACGAGTATTTAATCACTTTTATCTATTCAGGAGCACTGAAGCCGCAACAGCAAAGCCCTGAACCTTGCCATGTGGTTATTATTCTCATCATTATCAAAATTACTTCACAGCTGTTCTCTGCTACATCACCTCAGCTGGAGATTTACTAACCTGTAAAATGTTTTTAATTTGGAAGTCGAGTGAGTGTGAGGGGAGGGCTTCCTCATTTTTACCCCAAGGTTTGTTTAGTTAGAGTAGCAAGTAGGAAACACAGGGTAGCTGTGGAGCAGATGAGCTGCTTCTCTGCCCAGCTCACCTGCTTGGGCTTCATCCTCTGTCTTCTCTCCTGTTTGGCTTTTCCTGGTTGAAAATAAAGTCCCCTACATTTGCTTCCTAAGCAGACATCTGCCTGTGTTTTTAGCGTCTCTCTCAGCAAAAGCCATGCTGCAGAATAAGTATCACCTTGGAGGATGTAGCTGCTCTGTTTACAGATGCGCAAAGTGCATTTCAGAAAGGGAAGTGGCTAGCTGAAGGTCAGACTGAGCCTAAGACCTAAGCCTTTGAGTCGTGGAGTTGGTATCTTCCACAGCATTAGGACCTTTGCTAAAATCTTTATTATCTTTGGTAGTTGCATAGAAATCTCACAGCCTCTGCCATCAGTGCTCTCAGTCGTCCAGGACTTGGAAAGTACAAAAAAAGCCAAGCGTTTACTTTTGTTTAAAGCTCCCTGCACCTCCAGCCTTTCTGGATAGAGCAGGCTTCCTGTCCCTGTTCTATGAGTTGGCTGTCATGTGGACCGTTAAGGAGTCCTTGCTGGACTTCTTGACATCAAGGTGCCTTGCCTACGGCCTCTCTGTCCAGGACTGTGTCACCTGCACAGTGGCGACAAGCTGAGAACTGTGGCTGGCCAATGGTTCCTGGGCCCCTGTGGATCTTCTGTACCACAAACCAACTGTAAGAATTTGTCTACACCCCAGAAGAGTTTGCATACAGTTAGGCATACATCAGGGCTCTGTGCAGACATCTCTGTCCAACTAAAATGTGTATTGTGTGGCTGGTTAGGGAGAGAGCGTTCAAGTAATCCGAGCCCAGGAGTTGGGAAGCCTGCATTTCAAGTTCAGTTTTCCTCTGCACTGGCAGACAATCAAACCCATTAAGTTCTTTGGGCATTTCTGCTCCCCGTTCTTCAAATCATAGGGATGAATCACCATGTCTATAGGCTTCTTTCTCATGCTTCACTCTTTTGGTTCTGTTCAGGGACATCAGTCAGAGAGATGGTCAGTCCCGCCTCATGGTGGTTCTTTCCCTCTCCTTCCTCCTTTCTTTTACTTCCCACAAAGTGCCTTATTTCTCTCCTGTCAGTCGCCTTCTTTTTACAACCTGACCCTTTCCTTCCTTTCCCTGCTGGCTTTGTCTCCCCTCCTCCCTGCTCTCCTCTACCTTTTCTGCACTCCCTGCGTCTTAAGGAAATCCTCCCAGCCTTCCAGCCTTCTCTTTGAAACCTCTTTCTCTCTGTACCCACTCTCCCCACCACGGCAGAGAAGAGGCTCAGTAACTTTGATGAGGACGGTCGGTCCTGTAACACTTCTGCTTTCCAATCTTTAATGAGCTGAAAGATTTACTCGGCTATAATTCTGAGCTCAGAAACCAAGAATACAGACCCCTAACTAGCGACATGTTAACTTAGTCTTCTTTTCTTCCATGTACTAACAGGCACGAGGAAGTCCTTGGAAATAGAGATGCCCCAGTATATTTTTCTGTCATTTAATTAATTTCAACTTTCAAAGTGAAATGTTGGCTCAAGCTCCCTGAAAATAGGTGTAGTCTAAATTATTATTTCATGTAAATTTCTTTACAAGTGCATGACTCAATGTGCATTCTTCCATTATTAGTCTCTTTAACATTATTTCAATCTGGTTTGCTCCCTTTTGTATAATATGACCTGTTCTTGTATTACAATAATCCCCGATGTACCCTTTTTTCTTTCATTCTTTTTTTTTTTTTTTTAAAAAAAGAAGCTAATTGAATTATCTCATTATTTTAATTTGTTAAGCGAATGTATTTTGCATCTCAGGATGTGTTCTTAAAGAAGGGGGCTGTGAAGGCTTTGCCCCCTGAATAGGCCATTGGCCCATTTTGACATTCATGCATTCATTAACTAGCAGAACATAAAAGAACTCTGGTTGTATTTTTTTTTTTCCAAACACCCAACCAGCATGGAGCAACTTTTTCCAATAAGCCACAGGGGTCTCTCTACATATGTTCTCAACTGCAAGCTATTGTCACCTATTCTGAATACCTCAAAAGGCCCAGAGAGGGAAAAAGCCCACCTCAACAAAGGCCAACTGTAGCAATTGTTAAGTCTTAGTCTCAATATGACAAAAATCATTAACCTTCGGTTTTCTTAGAAGAACAAATTCCACTTCAACTGTAGCAGTTAAAACAATCTCTCAGATTCCTACATACAACCAACTTTAGGGGACAAGGTAACAAATTTGTTGATAAGTTATTATATTGAAGTAAATACTTAAATTAATTCCAAAGGGGAATTTTGAAAACTAAGTTATTTGATGAAGTTTCCATATTGAGGATCAAGCACTTTGAATTTTCTTAACTACAGTTAAATACTTACTTTCTAGCTTTGACTACCTACTTCCAAAATATCCTTCTAAAATTCCCTGTCAAAAGTCTGATGATATTAATGAAATAAATCCATAGTTTTTGCAATAAATTCATCTAGTAAAAACATTGTACATACTATTACCTTCTTCCACTGGTCGATGGTTCTGCCAGGCTTCTCGGGCTAAAGAATTTCAAGAAGACTGAAGAAAGAATCTGTTGGAAATGTGTGTGCTTTTGCTGGAAAGTATCCAAAAGCAAAAAAGAGAAAAGATTAAAAAAAAAAAAACAAAAAACTAGGGAAATCCTAGGCAAGTACAGTCCTTTCACTAACACATAGAGATTATGATATCATAAAAGTAAGCCTGCCACTACAACTGTTTTCATTTGACTTCAAGGAGAGTTAACAGAAGAAACAGTGAGCAAGAGTGCCCAGACTGACAGCTCATTTATAGCCACGACACACTCCTCCATGCCATGAAGGCCACAGTGGCTCAGGCAGGCTCTTGGTGGGCGCCTCCATGTGCCATCTCCTAGAGTTGGCCTTGCTATGCTGCCAGGAGTGCACTTGACCAAGAAGAGAAGCAGGGATCCCTTCCACACGAGACCTTAAAAGACTCTATGAAGCCACAGAGATGAAACTCACACTGAGATGTGGGCTTTTCTTTTTCAGAGACATGTGTACTGGATCAGAAGAAGGCTTTACTTTAGTGTGATATAGTATCATAGATCTTTCCAGAAACTGTGGGTTTGGCTCAGGGACACTATTCTTGGTGCTTGGAAAGCTGTTTTGGCCCCTACCTGTGGATGTAGGAGAGAGGTGAAGCCTGTGGCTCAGTGTGTGCTTCTGTCACGACACCTTGCTTATTAGACTGCATTTGATGGGATTTGATGGGATTTGGTATAGACCTGGGTTTGTTAATAAAAATAGGTGTTAATGGACATTGTCCTACAGAGGCAGCGCACCTGAGTGGGTGATAGCACAGCCGTGTACTCTGTCAGAAGAGGGGATTTCTCTTCTCTGGTGGCTTTGAGGCCTTGTGACTGTAAACTTATGCATATCAGGCTTGTTATTGTACTGTCTGTGCATGCTCACATGCATGTGCACACATGTGCACACACGTAACAGGCAGAGACCAAGAGGCTTTTGCTCGTAAGGAAGTTCTCTTTATTTTGGGCAGATCAAAGTGGCTTCTTTTCTTGAAGGAGGGAGT
>NDGM011016749.1:0-11315 GCA_002564305.1 Octomys mimax | reverse complement strand
GCTCCATCTTCAGGTAGCATATGGGGAGGACAGACCCGTGCCTGTGGTGGCGATGGTGTCACACTGTTCACATAAGCACAGCAAATGAAGAGAAAAATACTCGTCAGATTATTATAAAACTGCAGCTGAGCAATTTTTAATTTTAAGTTTTCCTGGCCCCTTTTCCCACCCTTTACTCTTTCCCACGACAGTTAAACCAAAGTAAATAAGCATTTAAATTGTTCTAAAAACCACAGTGCAGCACATGTAACTCTGTAACCTTGAACATCAAAACACAATATAAAAAGCAACTTTGGGTAGGAAAGGGAATTACAGTAATGAATGTAGTTAATTCTTAGTGTTGGCGTGTGGTATATATTCCAATATAGTAAACCAAGCCACTGAGAAACAACACTGTATTCAACTTTTAGATGACAAGAATGGGCTAGAGAATTCTGTTACACAGACATCAAACTCTTGAATCCATGAAAATGTCATTTCAGATACTTCACAAATAAAGAGACAATCAACACAAGTTGAGTTTATGAGTAAATGACATTAAAGAGGAATTAAAGTCTCTGAGAACTATAACAGAAAGCACTGTCACTGTTCAATTATAGTAAAGCACATCATCTCCAGCTAAATGACATAAATCATAAAGCCAGCCCCAATTCGGGGCCTACAGTGAAAGAAGGCAAGGATACTTCTCCAGTTATCAAGACGGCTGATGCCCTTTCTGGGCTCTCAGTACGGGAATCTGAATCACTCCGTGCGTGAGCTGAGAGTCACAATTTCTTTTGGCTCGACTGCCTGTGCTTCCTGATAGTGGACCACATGTGACTGTGCAATTTGTAAAGTTCTAACCTAAATTTGTAAGATCTACATCACAATTTTCTGCGAGCTGGTGCATTAGGAGCTATGAGGCATTTCACAAGGGACACAGCGGCATCCGGTTGTTCCAGTAGCCCACGGCTGTGGGATGAAGGATTATGCTCTCAGTGTTAGAGCAAAACAGACTAGGTCAAACTTAACTTCTATGTACTACATGAAAAAGAATAAAAGCAGAGCACATAGTGAATAACCGAGAAAAAAGTCCTTTAATTTGGCTGTGCTTCTAAAATAACATGGCTTGGAAGCCACAAAGTAAAATTTCCTTTCCATAAGGACAATTCCTGCTACTGAATATAGTCTCAAAAGAGTTCTAGAAAATTTTAAAAAGCAAAACTTCCTCCAAAATTTTATTTTTTCCTCCAAAATTTTGTAACATTCAATATCTTGATAATCTAAGGAGAAACACACAATAAATATGAAAACTGTATCTTCCAAAGACTATTTAGAAGAAAAAAGTTCTAAGCCTAATCTTGACATATTCAGCCATTAATCCATAAAGGCTAACTGACCACAGGCGTTAGATCTCAGGATCAAGTTTTCAGACATAGCCTCATGGCTAGTGACCCCAAATGTCTGTCCAGATGCTGAAGTCTTGGAATATTATATGGAGTGCCATCTATCACATGACCCACAAGACTCAGCAAAACCCATATTACAGATTCTATGGAAGCAAACAAAACAAAACCAAAAGCCAAACAAACCCCGTATCTGTGAGACCAAGGCCTGTGTGCTCATCCTACACTCAGAATTTTTTTAGGGAGCACAGTAAAAAACTAATAAAATTTCTGCTATTTGTGAGAACTCAGACTGAGTTCTTACTTTAAGCAGTATCAACAGGGGTAGGATTTTAAATGGCCATCTCCTTGTTAACATTCTGTGTATGGCAGCAAACAATGTGTCCTTTGCTGTTCTCAAAAGCTGCTTGGTGTATCTGGCTCAATTTACTTAAACAAATTTTCAACAACTAAGTCTGTTTTCTTTGAATTCTGGTATTTATATTGAACACTGTGTGCCTCATCTGGTAGTAAACACAGTAGCCGCATAATAATACATTAAAGGCTATGATAATACTTAAGAGTTATAATCTTAAAGTAATAACATTAATAAATTCAAAAAAAAATCTATGAATCAAGTTTGATGAGCTTTTGCCCATTAAAAATTAAAAGGAAAATCAGGCCTGGTGGTGCATCCATGCAATTTCAGCTCTTCCAGAGGCTGAGGCAGGGTGATCAGCGTTCAAGGCCAGCCGGGAACAAACACTATTTCCCAGTACAGTAAAAAGGAAGCAGGTGTAGCTCAGGTGGAACATGTGCCTGGTATGTGGCTCTGCATTTAAGCCCAAGTACTGCCAAAAATAAAAAATAAAATGGCTACTTCCTCTGAGCAAGTCACTTTGCCAAAAACAATGAAGAATTGTTTATTTAAATTCTAAACTTGCAACTATTTTCTGTCTTTACATATGAAATAAGGTAGTCATGAAGTAGCCAAGCAGGACTAACTTCAGATTAATAGCGAAGAATTTTTTTGTGTGTATGTGGTGCTGGGTATCAATACCAGGTCCTTCCCACTGAGTTGTATCCCAAGTCCTTCTTATTTTGTTTTGAGACAGGTTCCCATTTAGTTGTTAAATTGCTTAGGCTGGTCTCAAACTCACAGCAGCACTCCTGCCTAGCCTTCCAAGTGCTGAGATTACAGGCATGTGCCATCACGTCTGGCAGGAAAGAGGTTTGAGAACTGGAAAGGTTTCATCTTTGTCCATTCATATACACAACCCAGGTTTAGTGATTATTTTTTTGTTTTTATTGCTTTTGTAAGTGAACTATGAAAAATAATAAAGCAAGCATGCTATAAATGTATCACAACATTAGTAATTTAATAAAAATGCACTCTGATGCAAAATCCAACTTCTTGGTTATAAAACACCTCAACTTTACATTTCTTTAAAATAGAAGACGAAAATTTGTAGAAAGCTTACACTTGCTATGTTATTTCATTAGTAGCTCTACCTCATGCTTACGTGAACTCTTACTACAAAAGAATTAAGCAAGCATTATTTAATGTCAGCACTAAAATTTAAACTCAAATTTACTGACATAATGACGTCACTATTAAGAGGGTTAAAGTCAAGTACCTTTTGCCCTGTGATTTTCACAGGAGTAATGTTTCTCAAACTGTGAGGTCAACCTCTTTAGGGAGGTATCAAA
The DNA here is from genome assembly GCA_002564305.1 of Octomys mimax. Lineage (NCBI taxonomy): Eukaryota > Metazoa > Chordata > Mammalia > Rodentia > Octodontidae > Octomys > Octomys mimax. Next base: position 8,241 of record NDGM011016749.1, on the reverse strand, counting down.
TACTTGCAAAATAGAAAAAAAGGCACAAAGGACTAAAATAGAAAAAAAAATTTTTAATGAAACACAAGCAATATTTCTTGCTTCCATTATCGAAGTCAACTTACTAGTTCCTTGAGGAACAAATCTATAATGAAAGAAAGTTGGCTGTCAGAAAACTGAGGTCTCTCGTGTTGCTTAAGAGCTACAGCTGCCGCTGAATTTCTGTATTGCACACTGAAATCTGAGTTCACACTAGAGGGCAGTCACCCCCGACCTTCTGTCATACATACACAGAGAAGTGGGTTTAGGATTGAAAAAACTTTTTCCAAGTACACTGTGTATTTTTAATCTATGGAATTAAAAAAGGAAGAAAGAAAGAAAATCAATTTCAGTAACAAACCACACTCAAGACTCCACTCTTCTAGGTCAAAACAAGAAAATAGTACTGTGCTGAGATATAAAAAGTGACCAGGGTTACTAAACTAGTTAAAACTCAATCTACAGGAAATACGCCAACCAAAGCAAAATGAAAAAAATGGGAACGAATACTTGGTCTTTATGTGTAAAATATTCCATTTTCCTTTTAAACCATTTAATCTTTTTGGGCATTTTGAGACAGGGTCTTGCTGCTCAGTTCAGGCTGGCCTTGAGCTCACTCTGTAGCCCAGGCTGCTCTCAAACTCGAAATGATCCTCCTGCCTCAGTCTCCTGAGTGATGGGGTTACAGGTATGCACCACCATGTCCAGCTTAAACCACATAAAATTTAAGTTGGTCTTTCATTTTCTGAATAAAATACATGACAGTTTGAGAAATCCCGAAGTACTAAAAAGCCAAGCAATTAGAGAATTAAAGTATTATATTCCAATTACATAGTAAAACAGATTAGTATTACATACGCCTGCAAAATTAAAGTGGCTTCTCTTTGTGAAAAGCAGAGCAGATGAAATCTTACGTGTGCTCCGGTGCAGAAATCGATGCCTGGAACCGTGAGATTTTATTTCTTGGGGCAGAATCTGATCTGTACCACCTTAAATAATAATTATGCTTCTTTTACATATTCAGCTTTCACAACACAAAGGCTAGATATGATTCTACTGTCAGAATTAACTTTAATGCTAATAGGTAACAATAACTAATCCTACTGCATCTTCAAAGTTAATTCAGAAAACAAAGGCCAATGGCCCTGGTCTGATCCTCCTTTGCGCTTTTCATATTAGAGGTACAGAAGAAAACAAAGTAGAGGTAGGCAAAGGCTTATGCATAATAATGCATAATCAATCTCATATTACAAAGGAAAGATTATAGTAGGTCAACACAGCACGAGTTTCATGACTACTAGGGGTTATTACAGTTGGATTACATTAATTTTCTTAATGCAGTAACACTGAATACATAATATGTTCTACTGTACAAAAGTCTTAGAATAAGATGTATATCTTCCAAGATGAATTCAATTATAAATAGTAAAATTAATAACAGAAAAAGGCAAGGATTTGTTCTTAAGCAAAAGACAGTAAATACCTACTATAAGACGGCGACATACATAACCATAGAGAACCATAATGAAAAGCACGGGTATTTTACTGTGAAAATGTATAAAATATTCGGGTTACTTCTCGTGTGCTTCTCACTATTCATGCTCAGTGCAGGGGGCGGCCCAGTGCCCGCCTCCCCGAGCGAGGCTGCACCACGCGCGCTCGCCTTAGGCTCTCACCTCCTTCACTTCCCCACTCCCGTCTCTCTCCTCTTGGTTTCCTTCTCACTCGAGAAAGTTCTACCTCCTGACTTTCTACTATCTATCTTTTATTTTAAAAATCAGATTCTGAAAATAAGAGATTTGCATTTTCTTAAACATCTCCAAAGAAAAAAAGGGGGGAAATGAGTATGATTTAGCACTGTTGACTTTTTCTGTCATGAAGAACTAGTGATAGTACTTAGGGACTCTAAAATAGTCTATTCTAAACAATGTAACTAAAAACTGGAATGTAACATCTAATCTGCCTTAGCCATATACTATGCAGCTTTTGACTCTGTATTCTGGAATACTCCGAAAAGATGAATTTCATGTGTGCGCTGATTCCACATCTGCCAACCAGACACCTCCAGAAAAACCCTAGCAAGTTCGTGTAAGTAACGGGTTAGTCTCTCAAATAAGTCTTTCTTAGAGGGTGTCTCTTAAAGGGTGTGTCTTTTTAATGCATTCTCATCATGTACATCCCTTCAGTGTAACTATAATCGCTCAACTGCCTGAGGACGTATTTCAAGATTCTCTAAAAAATCAGAACAGACGTAGTTTATCCTTGCATCTAACACAAAAACGGAATTTTAGTGCAATAACAAATAATTTAAATTTAAATTGGAAGTTCAGTGAAGTGCAAAGCAAGGAGAAAAACACGTGAAAAAAATTCTCTTTTTATCTTGGGTATTAAAGCCTATGCCCCTCCAAGTCCCTTCTGTACCTCTATATGCTCTAGTTAGGCCCAAATTAGAGCTTAACATGGTATAATATAAACAGCATAATTTATTGTGATCTAATTGTATCATATATGTATAAAAAAATCAAAATGTTTTGCTTTTTTTCATAGTTCCCAGAAAAACATGATGCTTAACGTCATACTGGCTCCTGATCAGTTCATGAAAACTGACCAAAAATTAGTAAGAAAGAAAAAAAAAATCTATGTAAACAAGCTAAGTAAGCTAATTTAAAAAGCAGTATTGGTCTTGAGTTCAATTCCCAGTACCGCCAAAAAAAAAAAAAAGTATAAAAACCAGTATTGTCTGTGATTTAAGATTTAAAATTCTGGCCAGTGTTCAAGGAACATTTTGTTGGTAAAGACTGAGTTTAATGTTGGCAGGGTAGCTTGTGTTTCTCCTTAGGAGGCAGGAGGATTGCTGCAAGTTCAAGGCCAGCCTGGGCTACACAGTGAGCTAATGGCCAGCCTGAATTACACAGAGATGATTTCAAAAAACCAAAAGAAAATACTGGATTAACTTTAATAGAACAATAAAAAGCACTTGCCTGATCTGAAACATCTTATAACAGCTTTAAGATCACAGTGTGACAATATAAACAAGTGAGGAAAAAGGTTTAAACAAATAGTCCTTTAAAATAACACAGATACAGTTTTTAAAAATGAAAGAGACCTAATAATTAAAGAATCAGTAGGTAGAATGTTAAAACTACTCCTAGCAAAGAAGCTAACTTCCACCTGTGCGCACCACACTGTTCACCACAGCTCATTAGAGACACGGCTGGGCTGGAAATGGCTGGTTTACAACGCTCACGTGAAAATAAAGACATTCTATTTTGTGTTTCCTATTTTGATTTTACAATCTACATGGTGCACATGTTTAAGGCTGCACATAACTGATCAGTTACATTTATCAATTTGTCTTACATATACTTCACAGAAGACTCCCCAGGTAAACGAACCATACTTACCGATGGTTGTACACACGCAGAGCGTAACACGATTAAAAAATTTTGACAACTGACAAAATGGCCAGATTATGTGAAGGAGTGCAAAAACGGACTGATGATAATATAAGGAAAACAAATTTCAAAAGCTGTGACAAGACAATTATTTAGAAAAGATGCACACAGATCATATGCCAAGAAACTCACGAGAAGACATAGTGCTCAGGGGTTCTACTCACACAGCATCGTTTCTGACCAGCTGTCCACTTTGGCGAACAGCATTTTCACTCATAGAGCGCTCTCTTTTTAGCCTGCCAACTGCACGGATCTGCCAAGGCACAAAGAAAAGGAGTAGAACATACTCTTAGTTATCTACTAGCTACTTTGCATCAAAGGAACCTTAGTCCAAGGCTACCAGAAAAAAATTAAAGAGAACTAAGAAAAAGCAGTCACAAATTGGCACCAGGCATGTATATTAATAGACCACTGCTAAAAACAAAACCAAGAAACCACTTTAGTTATTATAATTTTGAAACTTCCTCACTTCTGTTTACTTTTAGGGAAAAGCTATTTTGGTTTCTTAAGCATCAAGCTTACTTGGTGTAATTACAGACACTTTCCCTTATCTGTGGTGGACTGATCCAGAAGCCCGCCGAAGCCTGAACTGTGGGCTGCTCAGGTACCTCATAAAATGGCAAAGTACTCTTACGCACATGCTCTCATGCGTTCTAACTCACCTACAGCTTCCGTCTGATATCTAAAGCAATGGAACGTAGATGTCATGTAAATGGCTGCTTCACCCTATTACTTAGGGAAGAAAGAAAATGGAAGTTTGTACTGCTAAGCACAGGCGCAAGAATACCAGGCCTAAGTCACAGCATAGATGGTCAAACCACAGATGCTGGAGGGAGACTAAGGGAAGATCGGATATGTGAAAAAAANTAAACAGAGGGAATTAGTTCTGAGGTTAACCTAAAAAATCAAGCTTTATTAAGCCATAAAAAGCAACTATGCATAAAATCAAACAGCGCCACAATCAAGTGTTATTTTACTCATACACAGTAAGCAATATTAGGTTGGTTCATGAGACTCCACTGATAGTTGCCGTCTTACTTCCTACACAGTTGGGGTCGCTTTCCATTAGGGGGTCTACATGAACTATATTTAAATCAGAACCATTCCTGCCACTAGGTGGTGAGAAATAAGATTAAGGACAAGAAGTCATGAAAGACAAATCTCCCCACAGCCTTGAAGCTTGACAATCTCAAGGCTAGTGCTATTTTACCATTTGAAATCAGATTATAACAAATGTTGGCTGGAAGGCTAACACTGACATTGCTACCACACAGTAATTTCAAAGAATACAGGGCATATTAAAATCCCTTTTTATGTGCTTACACTCCACATTGTATGTGATTATGCAGTTTCAATTGTCCTTTAGACTCCTGTTTATTGGTGCTCCAGAACTGTGCCAAGCCAACCTCCTCATAAAGAATGTGTTCACACGCCTTAAACTTGTTCTTGTTTCTGTGCAACTTTAACTGAGAAGGAAAAAAACGAGTAACGATGTACTGAACAAACTGGGATAAACATCCTCCCTCTCAAAGCATGTTCACTGTCTACAATTTAGAGTAACTACCAGCGAGGAGAACACTTGGGCTAGTGACCACAGCCACGGGAAGGAAACGTGGGATAATGTGTCCCAGTGAAGAAACCACGCTTATAACACAGTATGAAATCCTTCACTATACAAAGAATGTGTGCACACCTCACAGATCTTCCATGGATGAAGGAGCACAGAATACAATCACACAAGTTGTTGTCGCTCTTATTTCTCTCCAGGCTTTCATTCCATTCTTACATCAACCCTAGCTTTTCTTTTCACAGATAAAGTACAGGGAACTACACAAACACCACCAAGCTGTGGTCTCACTCACATCTATCAGGTTCTTTATTGCAAGACCCTCTAAGTGATGGGGGGAGTCTTCTGCATTTGTTCTACGCTGTGTCATTCAGCTCAGTGACTCATTATACTCCACAGCTATGAGCTGTTGCTTCTCATCCTCAGGGCTGTCATACAAGCTGCACTGGGCCATCATATGGCACTAACAGCCATCTTCTGCTTTACAGCCAGACTGCTCGGTCTAGGGTTTTCTGTTGGACAATCTCAGCTTTCATGTTACCTGCCAGCTTCTAGGGCTGCTGCTTTCTACATGTATCTCTGCCAAGCCTGGCTCTAGCCACAGAGTAGTCCTGCCAGTGACTGAGCTTTGGCTGTAACTACCTATGAATTCTGTAGAATTTGGCATTCTATGGGTGCCATGTGAGAACTTCTATATAAAATGTATGTGGCTTTCTAAAGGCACTCCACAACCAGGTTAAGGTTTTCTTTCCTAATCTTCTCCGACCACTGATACTTCTTGGGCATATCTGGATTTGGCATTTCTCTCAAGATTACAGAAAAGGGAGTTGGGGAGATAGCTCCACAGTCTAAGCACCTGCCTGGCAAGCACAATACCCAGGTACTATCCCCAGCACTACATGTGAAGCCAGTCACCGAGACCAGGCATGGTGGCGTACCCCTGTAATCCCAGCACTGGGGAAGCTGAGATAGGAAGATCACTACAAGTTTGATCTATGTAGTGAGACCCTATACCAAACAAACATTAAAACATTTTTTAAGAAAAGATTACAGAAAACAACGCTTCTCTTTTTTGAAGTAGGAGTTGCCAATCTGGGCAAGAGCTCTTACAACCCTTCTTTCAATGTCCATTTTCTCTTCTTATAATAGACTTCTCATGAGGCTCTAGGCATTTACTATACCTGATCTTTCAAAACATACTGCTCCTGACTGGCAGAATTATGGTGGCATTCCAAATCTTTGTCTTGGTCACAGTGCTCAAGGCCGCTTCATATTTTTGGGATTTTCCAATTCTTCTCCTCATAGCTCTTTCTTTTCATCCTCTGGAGGACTTTCTCTTCCTGGCTACAGTTGAGACCTCTTTGTGAGGCAGCATCCGTGCCACAGCCCCCCCCATTCACTGGAGGGAAAGGGGAGGCTGAGCCCACTGTGAGATCCCCAAAGGTCATCACCATTGGGTGTTTTGTAGCTTCATGTCCATTTTAAAGGGTTTATTGCACAGATGCCTTGTAATTCCCCATAGGATGAACTGCCAAGCAACATTCTTGTCCTAGAGCTACTTTCCAAATAGTGGTGGACATTAGGCATATTGAAAGAGCTAGTCAATTTCTTCTCTCCCAACCAAGTCTTCAAGTTTTATAAACTTTTGACGTGCCATATTTTCAGTACTCCCTTAGATTCAGTAAGCCCATTTAAGAACTGAAATGCAGCTGCTTTCTATATATTCACCCCTTCTACCCATCAGGTCTTTAAACAACTAACTCATAACGCTTCCTGGAAGCCTTCTTCTGTAACTCTGGCCAGGGCTTCTCAACCAAGGCAATTTGGCTTTCTAGGGCATACCTGACAATGTCTGGCCAGAATGTTTTTTAACTGTACTAAAATACACAATTCCCAACCTTAACCATTTTTAGGTGTCTAATTCAGTGGCATTTAGTAAGATTACAGTGTTGTGTCTCCTTTACCACAGTTTAGTTCCAGAGCATTTGTATTACCCCCAAAGGAAACCCCACAATTATTATGTAGTCAGTCTCAACTTTTCTTTTAATCCCTAGCAACCACTAATTTGCTATCTCTGTGCATCCTGTTTCATGACATTGAATACTACACAGCCCTTTGTTTGATAGCTTAAACTGAACATGTTTTCAAGGCTCAACCATATTGTATCACACATCAGCACTTCATTCCTTTCGACTGGATTACAGTCACCACACAAATACACCGCACTTTGCTAATCCATTCATCAGGTGATGAGTGGGTCCACTGTTTCTGTCTTTTAGCTACTAGAGCTATTTTTGATTGTCACTTGGAAGATGCAACTGGCATCCCATAGCTAGAAATCCTGGAAGTTGTTAAGCATTCTACAGTGCAAAAGGACAGCCTTCCCCACAACCAGGAATCCTCCAGCTGAAACTGTCAACAGTGCTGAAGTTCAGAAGCCCTGGCACCCACTTAGTAGTACAGGGCAGGTCACGCTGGGCACTCCCTTACAGACTCTAAAGTCTCTGAAGCAGTGTCACCAATACCTAGGACCTTATTGATCCCCCACATCAGTCCATTTCTAGGAGCAGCAAGAATTCGGGATGGCTACCTCTTCTGCTCAATGGGTGGTTGTCTCTTGAGGGATATTTGCCCTTCTACAAACTTGGACTATAAACTGCCATCACTGCTTACATGCCTGCTTTTCTTTTGGTTCAGTTCAGTTCTGTGGGGTTTTGGTTGTACTGAGGCCTATGCAATGAGGCACCTCAGCCCCTTTTCTTTAATTTCATGATAGCTTCAGTCACTAAGTCATTACGCTGCTGAGACGCAGCTAGAACCTGTGATTCTCCTAGCTCAGACTCCCAGCTACCATGCGACCTTGCTTTCCTTTTACTAGTGAGCTGGTGCTAACCTCAGAATTCCTTTCTTGGGCCTCATGATTTGTTTCCAGCTATAGAATTTGAACATTTTTATAAAATATTTATTCAAAGGGCTGGCCAGATAGCTCAGTGGATTAAAGTGCCTGCTTAGGCAGACGCAGGGCAGGGGTTCCATTCTTTATGTGTTGTTTCAGCCCTGCTTCTGGGGAGCGCCAAGAAAGCACTGAGACTGCATGTGGTGGCGCGTGTCTGCAACCCCCCGCTTGGGAGGCTGAAAATAGGAGGATCACTACAAGTCCGATCTGTGTAGTGAGACCCTGTAGACCCTGTACTAAATACA
>NDGM011016745.1:0-14297 GCA_002564305.1 Octomys mimax | reverse complement strand
ATATATATATATATATCTCCCATGCTGTCCCTGTCACAAACAAGAAATGCTTAAGCATCAATTTCAAATAAAATGCTCTATTTCATGTTAGACATTGTTTTCTTCCTCAGTTTAGAATTGAAAAGTCTTACAGGGTGGGCTTCTTTGAAAGTAAGGCTTTTTTTCAGTTCAGATCCAAATGCTCACTGGAATGGTTCCTTATCCTGGGTTCCTACAGAAGAGCATGGGGTCACCCTGGCCTTCCAGCCCCACCCTACAGTAGCACTGGCGCACCCCCATCCGGTGGGGCCTTTCTTCTGGGGACAGCATGATCAAGCATACTTTGTGAGTGGTCTCCCACCCTCTGGCTTCCGAGCCCTACTCACAGCCTCCACCTTTCTGGGTCCTTCTTTACTCTCAGGCACGCAATGCTCATGGCAGCCTCCCAGTTTTCCACTCCAGGGCCGGAAGTGGTCCGTTCTCCAGGGGCCCCAGCTCCTCTCGGGGGAGAACAGAGGCAGACGCAGTATGTGCCTTACTGCCCAAGTGCCGCCACTCCTCCTATGGCCCTGTCAGGAGCAGTGCTAGGGGCCAAGGAGCCTGCAGACACACATGCACACATGCACACGCACTCCCACATTCAGCTCCACGTCCACTCTTGCTGCAACCCATGTGTGCACAGTGGCACTGCCAACAGGAACTGCTACTCCCATGCCCACAGTACCCTCTCTACCTCTCCATTTCCTGCGCCTCTGTGGGGTCTGGCGCTGTGTCCTCTGTGGATGCAGGTCTTCTCCAGTCCCCCTGCATGTGACAGGCCTGCACTGCTCTGCTCATGCCCACACCTTCTTCTCTTCTACTGGGCCAAGCCCCCAAGCCACTGCCGCCTCCAGGATTGGCCTGCCCCTCCGTTCCTGCACCCTAGTGCCCTCCGCACCCTGCAGAGCTGCAGCCTTGGGCCCTGGGCGTGCTGGGCAGAGCTCCAGAGGAAATGCCCACACCCCACGGGTGACGAGGTCCTCTGCGGTCCCCAAACCGCTGCCCGGAGGAAGGAGGGCAGCAAGAACTCGATACCTATAAAACAAAACAGAACTAATCTTTTACTAGTTGGTTTATTTCCAGTTTACTTAATGGTCACATTCCTGAAATTTTTCACAAATATTTAAGGGTTTCTACAGAAACTGTTTTAGAGCCCTGGAAACCTTCTCAAGGGCCACCACGGTGGGGACAGTGGAAAGCCGCTCTGTGGTGTGGATTACCCCCAGTGATGCGTCTGTTCTGCACAATTTGATTTTTACCAAGCATGACCTTTTGCTCAAGTGCTAGTACCGGAGATAAGAGATGGAGTTCACTGAACACCAGTCAGCGTGCCCTGATTTCACAACTCTTTCATCAGCAAACAGCCCCCTTCCCTGTAGCACAGAAGCCCTGGGGCAGCTGCATCTTTTTCAGCAAGATGAACTGAAAAGCACACTCACAAAATTTTAAGGGCTCACGAAAGGTAATCTTCACATGAGTGCCAACTCGCTTAAGTCTGCAAGGGAAGTCAAACCAAAATTCATGAAGTAATTCTGGTGTAAACTCATGACAGCATATTTAAGCACCTGTGTATTATTTATTCAGAAACACGGCCTGAAAGACACACAAGTGGGCTATGGACAAAGCACGGGGCCTCTCATCTGCCACATGACCATCAGCTGTAGTCAGAATACGGGGAGGTACCTCCTTTCCCAATGCTGCTGGAACCAAGAAGCTTCCGTGGATAGCAAGGACCCATTCAGCTGTGGTGGCCACGGAAGGGGCTGACAGGTAGGCTGGCTCTGAGCAGGAGTGAGGCCAGCATGGTCAGACCCAGGCCCACAGAGCAAGTCCTGAGTGGGCGCTGTGGCTGGGCAGGCGGTGGTGATCTGAGAGCAGGTAGAGATGAGACAGAGACTGGGGGCCAGTCAGACCCTGGAGGTATCTAGCTCTCTGGCCCTGACTTAGGCGGCCAGAGGCAGCGCAGCCTTCACCCTTCACGGATTCAGCCTTTCCCCAGGCACCCTGACTGGGGCTGTTGGTTCCTACAAGGACCAGCGGAGCCCGGATCAGTGTTGGATACCAGATTCCCAAACCAGACTGAGTCGCATCCCAGCCGCACAGTGTGCTAGCGAGCTAGGGCCAGGTCCACAACCTGCCAGTGACTCAGTCAACATGCCACGCTGGCCCTGTGGAGCACAGAGCCCCTGCCCTGCCCCACCATGGTGCAGGGCCATGGAGGAGCTGCTCAGTGCAGGGCTGGGGCTACACACAGGTCACAGGCTCCTGTGCATAGGCTTTCCCGGGCTCTCCAGCATCTTCCCCTCCTCTAGGACTGGATGAGCAGGGGAGAAGAGGCCAAACTTTCCAATGTGTGCATGGAGGACAGCCCGGCATTACAGTGGCTCTGGGAACACATGCACCGAAGGGCCACAGTTACCTGCACACAGTGAGACCTACAAAACGTGTAGAGCCTGTCTGGAGAAGTCAGCAGGGAAATGAGCAGCTGGGGGGGGAGGGGCATGAGGGGACCAGGAAGGCGGGAGGGGCAGGGCCAGGTCTCATATTAGGATTCAGCCACACATGATGTGTTGACATCTTAATGAGTCCCATGGATCCAGTAAGGAAAAGACTTCCTTGTTAAAGTACAACAGGCCCTGCACTATTGCATGAAACACCCTCTTCCACATACACACAGAAATGAAGTCATACACCAAATACTGTGCTTCAATTTGGAATTGCTTTTGCAAGTTAATAGTGAAAACAAAATTCTGACCAAGTGCAGAGGCAAAGCTTGCCTGTGTCAGTCTCTCAGAGACACAAGCACACTCTGCTCTGCGGAAGGACGCGTCCCCACTGGATTTTGGACAGATGACCATCTTCCCAAGAGCATCAGTTCTACCTGCTCAGTTTCACAGTGAACTACTGAATTGTGAAAAAGCCACCAGAGGGCAAAACCATGGCGGTCTTTCCAAATTAGGATGTCCCAACTTATGAACCTGCAGGCCACATTGAGTCACACCAACTACCAGGTGGGACATGAGACAGGACAGATTTAGTAAATGTGCTACCCTCTGCTCTTCCTGGGGTTCTGGTGGAAAGCACACGTTTGCAACTGATATACAATCATTGTACTGAAGGCAGGATTCCTGCTGTTGGCAACAGACCTTTTTAACTGAAATCAAACCATAAAAAGGCCTTCTGGAGATTGCCTGGACACTTCTGAACCTGATGTAACTTCTAAACCAGAGCTGTTCAGAGTGCACACACACTTTCATCATTCACCCTTTCGAAAAAGCCATCTGCACCATATCTCTACGTAAGATCAATTTATTCTGCCTCACTGTCTCACAGACTAGGAAAGCAGCTCCCAAAGTGCAACGTGAGGTATATTGTTCTCTACTGCCCTCATATATTTATATCCACATAGATTAGTGAACATGTAGAAGAAAAAAGGTACTACATAACATAAACTGGCAAGTTAATCTGGAACTTTAGGAAGCAGCTTTCAATTCATGTGAAATTAGAATAAGTCATGTGTCTAAATAATAGAAATTAATTAAAAACCTACAATTCCCTTTATATTCCTGCAATGTTAAAAAGTTACCAAGCATAGTAAGCATAGTATTAAACTCCATACCTGATCTCCAATGAAATTAAGAATCAGAAGTGATACTTTTAAGTATAAAAGAAATAATCAACATATATATGCAACCTATCAGCAGGCTCAGTTACAACCTGGGTTTCCTACCTCCACACCCAATCACATCTGCTTTTTTTTTTTTTTTTAATTTAGTACAAGGTCTACAGGGTCTCACTACACAGATTGGACTTGTAGTGATTCTCCTGTTTTCAGCCTCCCAAGCACTGGGATTACAGGCTTGTGCCACCACGCCCAGTCTCAATCACAGTCTCAGCGCACCCTGGGGGCGGGGCAGGCACAGCACGCCAGGGATCGAACACTGGCCCCTGTGTCTGCCTAAGCAGGTGCTTTAATCCACTGAGCTATCTGACCAGCACTTGCTCCTCTCCTCTCCTCTCTTCTTTCTTCTCTTTATTTCTTTTTTGTTGCAACAGGGACTGTAACACAGGACCTTGAGCTTCCAGGCAGGCCCTGTGTCGCTGAGCTATCTCCCCAGCCCACATCTACTTTTGCAGTCACTGTGCAGCACCTCATTTTGGCCTCTCTGTGTGCACAGGAGACGCCTATGGGGGAGCAGAGTAACACGGCCAGAGCCCTGCATCCCCTGGGAGGCCAGCGCAAGTGCCCATTACTGACAGCTAGCTGTACAGCACAGCTCCAGGGACTGCACTTTTCTAGAGATGCCCATGTGAGATCAAAGGAGGGCAAGCAAGGCCTCTCACCAAGCCTCCAGCATCATGGACACTGAGTTCCTGGGTCCTTGAGAGCCCTGGGAGCCTAAGAACAAGCTCTTTAGTGAAACCCTCACCTGAGGCTTAGGGAAGGCAGGGAAGGGCCTGGGGAAGGAAGCTAAAAGTCAAGAAGGGTCCTGGGGGACAGAGGCAGGGGTGGTGATGGTGAAAGTAGCACTTGTCTGGGTTTGCAGCCCTCTAGTTGCACTGAGTTTGGGCCCAGGTCCTAAAGGCATTATGGGTCCCAACCATCCATGCTCACTACAAGGACTCAACTTCCAATTACACCTTGAGCAGGGGTCAGCTACAGTTATCCTCCTTTCCACCTTGTAGTAGATTTCTCACTGGTGGTCAACTTCTTACATCCAGCTGAATTAACTTAGCATGGTGCTGTGTGCAGAAGGCCCATCTGAGGATTGTTGCCAGCAGCATAAAAGACAGAACATGAGAAGCGTTTGGAACACTGTTAGGGATATTGTTTGGAGAAGCTGTTGGAAGCTGCTAGTTCCTGGGCTGTTCTGCTGAAGGACCTCATCATGAGCATCGCTTCCTGGCTCCAGAGGAGAGGATGGTGCGCTGGTGCGCTGGTGCGCTACTCAGCCTCATGGAGAAACTTGTCCCATTGGCTGTCCTGATGGGAACTTAGCTTTCCTCATTGCTGGAGGAGCTCGGGACCTCACTGTTGCTGAGGATGGCTGTGGTACCTTGGGGGAGCTCTGGTGCTTACCTTGAGCATTGCTTCCTGGCTCTAGTTCAATCAGCCTATTGGCACAGATCCTTCATCCCAAGGCACAGACTCTCCAGCTTCCACCACTGACCTGTGGGCCTTTCCAGCACAGATCCATGAAGCAGGTCTGCAGGAGACCTTGTGGTGGGTTCTAGGCCTCCAGTTGGACATGTGGGAGGCATCATCACGGGTGCTAGGATTTCAGCTGGACTCATGCAGAGTATTAAGATCCAGGCCCTCAGCCGGATTCTTGAGAGTTTAGTGTGTGGACAGATTTCCTGCACTTCTTGTGTATGATTCTTGGGTGACTCATTATAAGATAGTATTATAAAATGTGTCCTGTGCTATATTACTCACCTTACAAAAACCACAAACCATGACACTCCTCTGCCAATTCTGAAATGATTTATTTCATCACTTACCTACTGCCAACCATCATCTTTCTTGCACTTTTCCCTCCTGCCTTCAGTCTCTGCTTGTTCTCCACCAACACCTTGGCTCCCTCCTCATCCCCTCAGCCCAGATTACTGAAAAACACATTCCACAAATCTGCTCAAAACACAACCCCACCTTCCAACACACTTGCCTGCTGTTCTTGGCTACTCTGAGAGGCAGTCCTGGAAGCCCTCTCTTGTGAGTGAGCGAGCAACTTCAGACATGTGGCTGTGGCTACCTTGATGTGTGGACCAATTTATGGTCATCCTGGAGAAGAGCCCATGTCCCATGGGGACAGACCCCGTGAATAAGGTGAATGAGGATACAGCTATGCTTTTATGGCCCTGCCTTTCCATTGGCTGGCACTTGGCAGCAGCACTCACTGAATTTTTGATTGCATCTCCAAAAGGCACTCATGAAAGAAGACCTCCAAGCAGCTTGAGAAAGTGGCACAAACAGTGGGGAAGTGTCTGCAAAGAGGGAATGGGAGAGTGCTTGGAGGATCACTGGCAACAGGTATTTTACTGTACTAGATTACTTTATTAGGCCATGCTTGCAGTACAGGACAAAGACGGCCATCACAGGCAGCTGGCACATGTGTAGAACATATTGTAATTCCTTTTATGTCCCCTTCTCCTCCTTCCCACATACAGCTTAAAATGTAAAGTAGTATTCACTGTATATTCTGATCAAACCTGTACAGGAAGCTGACACCAGCCTGCTCTCAGCTGTCTGCACCACACATTGGGGCCTCAGTCCCACCTCACACCAAAGCCTCGCCTGTTTCCAAGTTCTTGCTGAGGGCAGGGTCCACCCATACAGGGCATCATGTCAAATCTGCATACACTAGGGCTTCTCTGGAGCCACTGCATTGTGAACTCAAAAAAAAAAAAATGTTCTTTTAACAAAACAAATTCTTTTCAAACTGTCTTTGGTAAAAAATTTGTCATTTTAGAGCACAATATTACATTAGTATCTTTTCCCATGGACATGGAGCTCTCTGTGACCCATGTTCAGCAAAACTACTTCCAGAACTTGAAAAAAGTGGTATTTAAATGCAAAGTGTTTTCATTAAGCAACACATATGCAGGCTAATGGAAAGGACATCTTGCTATGATTGCATGAAGTAAAGATATAGCTTCTCGCACAAAATAGCAGGAGCCCACTACATATTTAAAAAGAAGTAAAGGAGGAAGAAAAACAATTATAAAGTAGATTAAAATTACGAACTGTATCTTAGGGTCATTCTGCACAGAGGAAAGAGACCCCACTGCCCAGTCACTGTTCTCTAAGGCGTCCCCACCTGCAGTGCTGTGTTGGAGAAGCCCAGACGGGAATCTCAGGGCAAGGAGCTCGGCTCAGGGCAGCTCCCCCATCCAGACAGGCACGTCAAGCTCAACATGAATGAGTGGAAGACTGCTTCTTTCTTTCATTAAATAGAGGAACTGAGGAAATCATCTTCAAGAAGGATATAAACACTCAAAAGGTTAAGACAAAATTTGAGTGTTCAAACCATCAAGCCCAGTATTTATAAACCTCATCTGCACCAAGCAGCTCATGCCCCCTTGGTTTCAACAACTGCAGGCTGGCACCTGTAAAGCCCCCACTGTGCATCTCCAGGGAGAGCAGAGATACCTCTTCAAAACAGGTTCTGGGGCACACAGGAGAGCATGCTAGACTGGTCACTCGAGTCGTGACAGGACTTGTCATGCTGTCCACCGGACAGAAGTATTTGAGTGAAGACACTCATGTCCAGTTTGGAGTCCAGCAGACAGATGTCTTTGGCATTTGATTTTATAAAATGAAACAAAGACTCCTACTGAGCACCACAGGTGGTAGTGGGGGGCAGCTGCGAAGTGCGCACCCGTTCTCAGGTTTACCAGCTCCCAGGGTTGGCAGGCAATGCTCTGGCACCCATCAGCAACAGAGCTCAGGACTGTGGCTGTGGGTGCAGGGAAAGCTGGAGCCCCAGCCCACACTGCCTCTGTGGGCTCCGTGACCCTGCTTATGGCCTCCCTCAATCTGCTCCTCTCTTTGAACCTGGCTCCAGAGCTGCTCCCCTGGTGTCTCAGGGCTGCAGCAGGGCTCCCGGGGCGCAGGCTTGCCTCTCCTTGGTGGCCTACAGGAAGGGCCTGGGGTTTGTTCTCTCTAGGATCAGACTGTCAGTCTGCATGAAGCCCTGGTTACCTAGAGCTGCTCACACCATAGCACCTTGCAAGACCTGTCCAGCCAGTGCTGGGGATGTGGCCATGCTTGCCTGCCCAGCACTGTGAGAAGCCCAGGCTACACAGGCTTCTGAACCTGAGTATGTGGAGCAACCATGTACTTTAAACCATGCAGCAGGAAATCTGGAAATGTTGCTAGGATTCTGGCTTCTGGACCAGAGCATGCCACACTGTGTGGTCATGCTGCAGCGGCTCCCCAGTTTTGTGCACCACCTCACCTTCTCTGCCTCACCTTGCTCTCTCCATGCTGGCTATCTACACACCCAGGCTGCAAGCTCTGCTGCACCCCTCGCCTCTTCAACTGCAGGCAGACCACCCCCCTGTACCTTGCACTGTCACACTCTTACCATTTCTACACAAAGTACAAACATGTCAACTGTGTCCTTTATAGGAAGATCAGCTCTCAGCACCATAATGACTTTGCACAGTGCGGTCCTTCTACATAAACTGTTATGTAAGTGCCAAGACACAGGGAAGCTACTGCTTGGTTTTTCCACAGTGAAAATTTTGATTTCTTTCAGAAGAAAAATAGCGGTACATGCTGCATCTTATAACTAAGTTGCTTCAAAACCTTCATTTTCTTTTCAGTTTTTTTCCTCAAATATTAGCCCCCAGTCAAACTGTCACTGCACACCACACAGCAAAGCCCCCATTGCTGCGGCTCTGCACAAATGACATTAATCTGGCTCAAGCTGCAGAGTTAAACCTTTCTCCCGCAGCACAGCCACTGCAGTCACCCACACCAGGACAGTGCTGTCGCAGGCATCTGCTGCGGGGATGTGCCTGCTGTATCTCTTGTTCAGAGGCTTATGGAGAGCAGAAGGAGCACACGGAAGCCAGCTGTCTGCAGCCCACAGATAAGGCACAGGCTGGGGAGGCTGGAGCGCTCTCAGCGCCTGCTGTTCAGTTACTGTTTACCTGCACTGCATGGGGTGTAACTCCCATGGCAGGCATTGATAAAGCAGTAGAAAGTATTAGCAGAAGACTTACATTATCTGTCCTGCTGCATAAGCTACCTCCATCCCGAGCTTCTTCTAGGAGCCTGTATACACGAGAGACGCGAGGCCTCTCTCCGCGAGGGTGTCAGCTGCCTCAAGCCTTCCGTGGACAGGCAAATAAACACATAAAAATAAGCAAGTGACAAATCAAACAAAATAAGTGCGAGCTAGGCTGCTGCTCACATTATCAGCCTGTGTATAATTTTTCCCAATCTAATTTTCTGCTTCTACCCAGATGACAGAAACGCAAGGGGAATAATGGGCCTGTTAGGAGTGTGCATATGCGGGGCCAGGAAGCAGGGCCGAGGGTCACTCAGAGGGTCTGGCGCAGCTGGGTCCCGGCCTTCCTTGAGGTGCTGGCTACAAGCTTCTCAGGGGACAGAGGTGTGGGCTTGTGAGGGTGATGTGTACAGTGGGAGACACACACACATGCATATACACACACGCACATATACACAAACACGTGCGCACACATGCACACACTCCAGAGATGGCAGCAGGAATAGTAGGGCTGAGAAGGCAAAGAATGGAAATGACTTTTTCAGGGTGGGAAACAACTTCTGCGTTAGGCAGGTCAACTTTAAATTTTTTTTAAAAAAATCTATGAAAAAGAAATAAAACTTGAAAGGTATAAAAGATACAGAAAGAAACAGAACTTAAGACTTAAACAACAAAGAGGAGAGAAAGGACAAAAGATAGGAAAAAAGGTAGGGGAAAATATGCGAGTGTATATACAGGATGGCTGATGTGACTGTTCTAAGAATTTCCATGAGCTTTTTGAAAATAGCATTTAATGTGTAGAATTCTCACCTTGACTAACTCTGTACACTGATATCTGTGAACTAGGCAATTACATCGAGGACAGCAAAGTGTACTACACAACCATGCTTTAAATACCTGTCATCTTGATCTTCTAAATGTGTACCATTTCTAATGCCGTATCAATTATTACTATACTCTTTAAAATATTCTTTTTAGAAAAAGGTAACAAAAGAAAAAGACAAGAACAAAAATTTAAGATTTCTTGAAAATATGTGGTAATATTCAATCATATGTCCAATCTTGCATAACTATATGTTAATCTGTGCAACAGACTTGACAATAAAAATAGATAATATATCAATCATCATCAATCAGCTATTCTTGTTTTGAAAATCTGTAACATATGTATTGTTGCATGTTACCCTGTTTCTGTATTTGTTCTTGATCTTGTTTTTACTCTTCAAAATAAAATTATGATAAAAAATTACATAATACAACAAAAAGAAAAAAAAGAGAGGATCCCCACCATAGCTTGTATTTGAAAGCCTTCACTTCCTAGACTTAGAGAGATGGACAGCAAGAGTAAATCACTCATCTGGTCAGCTGAGAGAGCCTGGGGAACACGGCTCCAGAGCTGCTCCCCTGGTGTCTCAGGGCTGCAGCAGGCTCCCGGAGCCCAGGCTTGCCTCTCCTAGGAGGCCTACAGGAAAGGCCTGGGGTTTGTTCTCTCTAGGCTCAGACTGTCAGTCTGCATGAAGCCCTGGTTTCCTAGAGCTGCTCATACCATTAGCACCTTGCAAGACTTGTCCAGCTAGGACAGGCGGCAGATCCAACCACAGCAAAGCTGGCCAGGGTGCTGCCAGCTGCTATGCACATCTGACCCCTTCCTCGTCTCTGGGAGAGCTAAGCTCCAGCGTGTTCGAGCTGGACCAAGTCTTCTGTGTCTACAAACCAGAGTGTGCTCTGCAGACACTTCAGTTTCAGATCAATAGCTCTGCGCCTTTCGGAGTCATCTGTAATCTTCCTGGGAAATTAAATCCTATCTCTTTCTGACTTTCTTTCTCTCTCACAGAGTTGGCTCTGACTTTCTTATGGCATTAGGCACAAACATAAGGTCACACAACATTTCTGTGTCTGCCCATCTCTTGGGGGACACAAAGAAGACCTTCCAGAGGCCCCAGAGCAGGCGGCAGAACTTCACTTCAGACCACCGTAGGACTCACTTGCACCTTGCAGGCTGCGCAGCGCACTTTAAGGCTCCTAATATGTCAGAACTGGCAATGATAAAAGAGCAATGCTAGTTTCAACATGGTTTGTTTTCATTATCACATGATCTATCTAGAACTACTTCTCTGGAACCATCTAGGCATAAATGCAAAGAAAATGCAATTTTGGCATATACTATGAACTTCAGACTAATTTTACATTAGTGTAGAAAAATAAATATCTAAGTACAAAAGCTTCCAACAAATGAACAACACAAAAGATTACATTCTCTGAAGGGAGAGAGTGTGGCCACTTGACTTGACCAAGGCCGGAACAGATCGGTTGGGTCATTTGTTCACTCCGACTGGCTACGGGGTCCAGCAGGACGGCCTCCCCCTCGCCAGCCGTGTGGTCCTGAGCAGGTGTATTCACTACACCTCAGCTCCTCGGAGATGCTGCAGGCACACCAGTGTGGGAACAGACTTCCTGAGCGCTGGCCGAGGGCGGCACTCAACAGTCGCTCCTCTCAGCAAGTACACACAGGGAACGGGATGAACACTGATGTCTGGCAAAATACTGAAGCCAAAGGCTGAAAGGTGGCCGGCATCCTCTTTTCTATCACATGCTTTTTGTTTTTCCTATAGTGAGATGTACTTCTGGCTTCGGGTGGGTCACAGCAAAAGCTCTGCATGTCTGTCTACCTACACTTACCCCCAGCCCCCACCACTAGCTTTCTGATGCAGGGAGTGAGCTGCTCCATGGAGAAGAGCAGCAGGGGACCCCTGGCCAGGCAGGACACTGCTCACCCTGCTGAGGGGCTCCTCCTCCCCGTGCCTAACAACACGACACCACCTCACGGGCAACTCGACAGCTTGATGCTCTCCAGCACGGCAGCTGCCTGAGTGCTGGCTTCTCTCCTCATGGCGGGAGGCAGACAGGCCTACCAGGGGGAAAGCGCAGGGGCGCTGGGTCGCAGCTCCTTGCTGTTCTCAGTGGCTGTGCCACCAGGGCAACCCGACTGCTCAGGGCCCCGGGTTCCTCCTCCACGCAGAGATGTCCGCCTCACAGAACTGTCGCCCTCCTCGGATGCGATGTGTGCCAAACTACCATGCCGTGAAGGAGCGTAAGGGATTCTCCTAGGAACAGCGACAGACTGAGCAGCACCTTCCCTGAGGTACCTACAGTAAATACTTCAAAAAGAAAGCCAGAAACTATAAAACCAAACTGAGATACTGACAAAGGACTGAATAATTTAGGGAGTGTTTGGAAATGATTATAAATTCTTAAATTATTATATAGGTAAGCACAATTATTCTTAGAAACATGTAATGCTGCTTGCGAGCTCATCAGCCCCAGGAGAAGGAGGGCCTGTCAGCAGCTCCTGGCAAAGCACCAGCCCTCGCTGGGCGAGTGGAGACAGTGAATTTGCTGTTTCAGAGAAGCCAGCAAAGGAAGCCCCGGTGACACACACACCAATGACAACGGCGCTCTGCACACAGCTCACGCTACAGTTCTGTTCCTTTCTTGCCTCCAAAGTAGGAAAACACCAAGGCAATTCCAGGTGGTTTACAAGCAAGGCTAGCAGCGTACGCAGACCACCCCCGAATGCATGACGCTCTGCCACCACAGCTAAAAGAACTACACTTGGACAAAAATGCTCCATGTTAGGGCTGGCAAGATAGCTCAATGGACTAAGTGCCTGCTTAGGCAAGTGCAGGGACTGGGGTTTGATCCCTGGCACTACATGCAGTGCTGGCCTATTCCCAGGTGCTCTGAGCCAGTAACAGAGACCAGATGTGCTGGTGCAAGCCTGTAATCCCAGAGCTGGGAAGGCTGAAAACAGGAAGAGCACAACAAAATGAGATCCTATACCAAACACATTATTAAAAAACAACAACAACAACAACAACAAAAAAAACCCTCCACATTATAGAACTATCTGCCTTTAGGAACAACATGTTTGCAACCCCAAAGCAACTATGATTTGTTTGGCATGAGTCTATGTGATCTCCCAAAGAAGAGTGCTGCCTGAATATTCAACAGACCAGCTTACACTGCTGATCAAGTAGGTTAATGAGCTTTCATAAGGAACTGGGAAATAATGCTGCAGAGAAAACTTAGCAGAGTGTAACTCCTCCCCAGCTGGCTTCGGAAACTGGACAGGAGGGGGCTCTGGACAAATAACTCTCCCACCGCAAGACGGAACTGCCCTTGAACAGCCTCCAGCCCACGCTAGTCAAGAATGCACACCTGTCAAGGAAAACTAGATGAAATCAAAGATGAATTATTTCATAGGTCCATAAAAAGTAAAGACGTCAAGATATGGTTTTCTGGTTGTGCTTTTCTAGAATGTGCACTACACCACACAGTAGAATTTAACTAGTACCTTGAAAGGTTAGAGATGGTATCTGCAAAATATACACCAGGTGGTGCAAACTCCCAAATGGGGCTGAGGTACACGCCCTGCACACAGGCTGGACTGTAAGAGGAGCACAGTGTGACACACCTCCCAGGGTCATGCAGGGACTGTGACGACAGAAGACTTGCAGGCTCCTGCGATCCACAGCATTATTCTGCTGTCACTCTCCCTATGGGTGGTGCTGCTGACTCACGCTCCCTGTGACAGGGACCTGAATTCCACTCCACAGGTGACAGTGACAGGAAGGACAGATGTAGCTGAGCAGCAGTGCGTTCAATTACAAATCTTATTTGCAAAATGCAGCTACATTTCAAAACTCTTGATTCCTTATTAAGACTCGCTTATTTTGAAAACAGCATGTCCCTTAACTGATGTGTTCTCCTATCAAAATGTAGATATCAATTAAAATATTATTACAGCTAAACATCAAACATGAGCATCAAATAGTGGGTGTTAAGTTTTTGTTCACATCTTTTGAGCCTTTATTCCTGAGGAAATTATGTTTTCAAAGTTACAGATCTGAAAGGCTTATTTCCTTCTTGATCCCAACTGAAGAAACCCAGAATCTTCTGAGAAGAACACTAAAGTGTATTTTTTTACAATGCGAGCGGCGATGTTTGCCCCAGCGGGCTGTGCTGTGCAGTACACGAGGGCAGCCGTATACACCCTCTCCCCATGCTCCTGAACAGGGTCCTCCATCTGTAAGGTACACTGCAAATTTTTTCCTAATGAGTAAACATACTTCTGAAAATATGAAAGAACAATTTCAGTGCTGAGTCTCAAACTGACAGCGACCTGATCGAGGTGACCTGGTTACTGGGTGAAGCAGGTGCACGGGCAGTCACCGCTCTGCGGCGCATGCATGCCACGTGCCAGCGTCCTGGAGCTAGGTAAAAAGTTGATATTAGTCACTGAGACCTCTTCTTCCTAAAGTTCTGGCCAATTTAATTCTATGGACCAATTCTGTCAACTGCAGAACACAAGTTTAAGTGAGTCTGTTATTAAAACCTCTTATTTTAGAATTAAATAAGTAAATTTCAAAAAGCCATTGGGAAGGTGTAAACCCATGCCGTCCCCTCCCTGTCCTCAGTGCTCTGCAGCTACGCTGGTCACACATCCTGGGGTGCGAAATCCCAAGGGGGAGCCCCACCCCC
>NDGM011016719.1:0-21010 GCA_002564305.1 Octomys mimax | reverse complement strand
ACTGGAGGGTTCAGTCTATATTCCGCTGGCTCCAAGGCAAACGACAGCAGTTCATGCAGCAGATAACAGTGAAGAGCAGAAGAGGGGCAGCAACTGCAGCGTCCATCAAGCCTCTCTCTTCCTTCTACGACAGGCACTCCATGGTGAAGATCGGAGCTCTTCCAAAGTGGTGTGGCTGTGATCAAGCTCCTCCGAAGACTGGGACTTCTCCACGGAAGCTGGCCAGGGTGGCAGGAAGCCTTTCTCAATTCCTGGGCCCTGCCCACCTGCAGGGCTAGGCGCCCACTCTGAGAACTGCAGAGCTCATTCAGCCAAGTTGATGCAGTGTATCAACTAACACACCCTATCTCAGTTACTTTTCTCTCATTGCTGAGACAAAATACCTGACACCCTAAATGAAGGAAGGAAAGGTTTATTTAGCTCACCAGTTAATAGAGGTTTCAGTCCATACTCAGCTGGCTCCAAGGCAGACTGGCACATGGAAGAGGGCAGCAGTTCATGGTGGCAGAAGGCAGTAAGAGCAAATGGGAAGAGTAGTAGCAACAATGGCAACTGAGAGCCAGTCTGTCTCCCATATGCTGCATTCAGACTAGCCGCACCGGGCTCCTTGTGGCGCGCACACCCATAATCCCAGCAGCACTCACACCCACACTGGATCAGAACTTCATCACAAACTCTAGAAGTCTGCCCCATAACTGTGTGAGTCTTTGTGGGGACAGCTAGATACAAACCATAACAACCCTCCGTTTCTGTTTCACACTTTTAACAGTGAGTCCATATGTTTGATATTTTGATGTATCGTGCATAAATATTTCAAAGTGAATATATATATATATATATATATATATATATATATATATATCTTGCCTATTGCTGTCCTCTTTTATTATTTTTGAGCTCATTTTCTGAGTCTATCATATACGTGGGCAGGCCTATAAGCATATTGAAAGTGATGCAGTGTGACTTCCAATCTGTCACAGAAAAAAATTTGTCAAATTTGGTCATGGGATAAATTATGTTTTGCTTGCTAGCTACTAAATATACAATGGCAGAACAAAAGAAACAATGCCTGCCTGCATGAAACTTCAGTTTACTAAGAGTAATGACATTAAGAAAAAAGTAAATATATTAAAAAAGCTTTATTTATAGGGCAGGGGAAATAGCTCAGTGGCATAAGGCCACCTGGCAGATGCAAGTTCCCAAGTTCTATCCTCCATACCAAAAGTAAATAAAGTAATTGATTAAAATATAACAAAAAGCCATTCTTATAAATGCAAAAAGTTGTGAAGTTAGAGAATAAGTTGCAGTAAGAAAGAATAGTTATCAAGAACTAAAAAGCATAAGGCCAAGACCCGGAAGTGGTGGCACATACCTGTCTTCTCAACTCTGGGAAGCAGGGCAGGAGGATTGCAAGTTGAAACCTAACACGGGTAATTTAGCAATTTATTGGGACCTTGTTTCAAAAAACAAAAAAGGATGTGTGGGTGGGGTGGTTCATGGCTGAGGCTGTGAAGCCCTGAGTTCAATCCTTAGTACTGAGTTCTGAAAAGCAGAAAAAGAAGGAAGAGGAAGATGGGAAGAGCAGGAAGAAGAGGGAGAAGAAGAGGAATGGGGAAGAGAAGTAGAAGCAGCAGGGATGTTGCAGCCTCACATCCATGGACCCTTAAGACTGGGAGATCTGAAAGGCTATCTTGTAAAATTCCTACCCAGTATTACACTGTTGAGAGTAGAAGTTCACTCATCTTTTTCTTGAAAAACTTCAAGAAACCTCTGCTTTCTTCTAATTGATTCATAGAACAGTTATTTATTGACCATGTGTGCTACAGTGGCTGTCAAAGTTTGATGCCCATAAAAATTCCCTTTAGTGCTGTTTTACGAAACTTTTTTTTTTTTTTTTTACAAAACATTTTGACCTCACAGAAGATCTGCTACAACAAAATCTACAGGTGGAGACTAGGCATATATTTTTGTGAAAAGCTGCCCAAGTGGACTCAGTGACCACCACATCTTGAGAGTCTTTGTATGCCAGGCACACAGGCCAGGTTCGTGGCTCAGCGAGAAGCAGGTAGGCACGTGGGGAACACATGTGCTCTTGAACATTATATGGGTTTGTATTAAAGCAGTTGATTGCTCTATACAAACTTCATGTTTGTTCCTCTGCCTGTTTCGTGCCTTGCCTATGCCTCACTTTTATCCAGCAGGTTCCCTGAGCAAGATCCTGCGATCAGTTCTTAGATGCCACCTGTCTTGCACCATCATACTGGGCGTGTACTCCTTCCCTCCCCGCCATGTTCCCAGTTGTGACCCAAGTTCACCTTTTCTCGCTCCAGAACCTCTCACAAGCCTGTTCTCTTTCCACATCTACTTCCAGTGTCTTCTGCTTGTTCCAGTAATAGTCACCTCCAATAAAGGTACCCTGTGCCCCCTGTAAAACTCACCTTGCCCTTCACCATAAGAATAATCATCCTTAATTATCATCTTTATCCTGTCATTCTCAACTTAAAATATTTTGTAAGTCCCCATTGCCTGAGGGAATAAAACTTGTTAGCATGGCTTATGTTTTCAGCATCATACTCCACCATTTGCACCATAAACTCGAGCCAAACATTTTCTGTGTTATGCTATACACATTTCATACCTAAATGCTTTTCATCATAGTGTTGCTCATGTTAGGAACATGTTTTAATTTTTGTAGCCACCCCCACTTTCACTTTCATTCATCCTTCAAGAAAATCTAAAATCATCATCTATGGCAAAGTTCATTCTTCCTCTGTGTTATTTCTGTCAATCTGTGTTTTAATTAATTAATTTAATTTATATAATTAATTTATCCACTTGTCTGCACATTGACCTAGCTGTCTCAGCCTCCTTTCCTTGAAATGAGTGTCTTGTTTGCCTAGAATTTAAAGTGGTATTGCACAGTAGTCATTAAAATAGAGGGCCAACGAGATAGTTCAGTGGCATAAGCACTGCCTGGCAAGTGCAAGGTCCTGATTTCAATCCCTGGTACCAAACAAAACAAACAAACAAACAAACCAAAAAAAAAANNTTAAATACTGAATGAATGGAAAATGAGATGAATAAACAGTACACTGTAACTCCCACCTATTGGTCCTCATCCCTTTCTTAGAAGTATTATTTAATCTAGTTCATATGCTTTATTTGCTTTATTTGGTGTGGTAGATCACCTTCTTTATCTTTTTCCCCAGACAGCATATTATCGTCTTAAAACTGACACTTTAGAATTCCAATAGAGATAATAAGCCATTTTAAAAGTTGTACTAATTTCTGAAGATTAAATTATTGACCCTGGTAAACTTGCTACAAGCACAGGGCTTTATGAGCAGGAAGTGGGAAGCATTTAATCTAGTGTCAAATCATGTTGGTCCAAGATTAAGACTTATGCTTGCTTGTTCAGAGAATGACGGCCCCTGGTTCCCACCCTGACTTCCAGCTAAAAATCCCATGCTTACATTTATGCTAGTCCTCCCAATTAACGGATGATTTTGCTTTGCAGGGAAAATCTCACAAAATGAGAACTCAATTCTGTCTTCCTTGCTATTTATTGTTAACGGTTATTCACCAAATGTGGTACCATTTTATTTGTTTATCCTCTTCAGATATTTTAAATATATATTCTATGTGCTACCTTTGGCATTGGTTTCAAAAGCTTTGATCCCATTTCTTTCTGATTTAAGCCTCTCCAGTGTTCTAGAGCTTGTTCCCACACGTCTGTGGTTGCGTTGCTTCTGTGTCTTTACTTCTCTTACTTACCCTTTTGGAATCTTAAGTCATCAGAGAAGTTCATTTAAAGACTGGTTGTATGGTGTTATACCTTTTTCTTTTACTGAGGTAATGACTATCTAATTATATAATTAAAAATTTATTTTATTACTTGTATTTATCAGAGCTGTTAAGTGTTCATATCGTACATTTCCCCAAACTTTAAAATTAAGCTGTGTTTTTTATCAGTAGAGTAAACCCCATTAGGATTAATGTTCTCTACCCTCACCATTGTGAACTGTAGATTGTATAGTATGTTTTTTCTGAGAGTGTTGTCATCTTGCTGTTATTGACTGTTTTTGCAGCTCATCAATATGAAGGCTATTATATAGGTCTTCGCTGTCATTAAAGGTTGTGAACAGAATTCTGCCATTTCTGTGCTGGTTTAATGAAAACATTATAAATCTGCCCTCTGTGAATTTTCTAGAAGCCTCCTCAAAATTACAATATTTTATGTACTGTTTTAATCTCTTTGTTAATGAATTCTGGATATTCTTTTTTATGCTGTAAAGAAAATACTTTATTTTCTTTCTACTAAAATGATCTCTTTTATGCTTTGAGTAGTAAACCCTAGTTTTAGCATTTCATGACTTGGTAAGTGAACGTTTATATTGTCAAGACTTCCCTAATCTTATCAGGCTCTTATAAAGAGACTCACTTTAGTGTTCTAGTTGATAAACCAACATCTTCTTGTAGAAAAACATTGTACTTAGGAAGCATGAGTTTAAATCCCTTGATATGTTTCTCAAAGCAACATTTGAAAGAATAAAACTACCATTGTCATTATATATACATACAGAGACCAATATAATCTAAATAACTTCACTGAAATTTAAAATAGGCAGCTTTGTCCTTTCACAACCTCCAATACTCTCTGGAGATTTCATTTGTATTCCCCATTTCTGCTTGCGCTGCCTGCTCACTTCCCCCACCCCCTCTCTTTCCACTGATATTTTTTTTTATCCTTTGAGACTTGGCCCATATTCTGCTGCTTGTAGTGTTTCCCTGATACCTTAGATAAAAATAACATCTTTCATCTCCCTTAACCACACAGTTCTACAATAGCTGCTTTGCTTTAATATTATCTGCTTCAGCATCAAGTGACTGATCCCCCCACACACCATATTACTGAGACTTTATGAGTGGAAATAGCAAATAATTACTAGGCAGAATTTTTGGTTTTAGTATTGTTTTAAAAACAATTAACAAAACCTTCCAAAATACCAACATCATGTGGACATTTTGTCTGTTTTTAAAACAGAAACAAGATACATAGGTGGTATAAGTACCATCAGTTTATTTTTTAAGCACATGTGTCTTAATTACCACTGTACATTTCCAAAGACCAGATAAGACATCATATTTTAATGGATGGAATTAAAAAGAACAAAAAGGTGGTTGTGGTGGTCACTGGCTGGCTAGAGTAGGGAGATGGCAAGAGGCTATCACCAGGAGAATTAGCTTCTTATGGCATCTTCTTTCTCATCTGTGGGCTCATGAACTGAAGGGGACAGTTCACATTATGCTGCAAAGGAGATTGTGTCCCGATAGCCAGCCTACATTTGCCTGTCAAACCATGCTACCTCTTAATACTGTGCAGGATGGAGTATAGGAATCTTCCAACCTGTAATGCAACATTGGAGTCTATATTTCATATTATACTAGATTGTAGCCTTGCTGGCCAAAGCAGCATACTCCATAAGTGGCCTTTGAAGTTCAACTTTTAAAGTGGCCACAATAGAAAATAAGTGGTGACCAGAGCAACTAATCAGACCAAGTACCAGACCAGTCCTTACTATGAGTCTACATGATGTGTGCAGAGTATTACATTAAAAGGTTACTAAACCCAAATTGTCCTCTCTAAAAGTCTGGAAAACTAGTTAAATAGGAAACACAAATACATACATATCCAAATAAATAGATAACCACACATGCAAAAATTGGACACATTAAGAAAGCAGATAGAATACTATTGGTCATAATCCAACCATACCATGGTTCAGAATACAAACCTAAGTTTTGCTATATCTGTAACATCAAAACGTTTATAGTCATTTGTGTATATGTGACTCAGTAAATTAACTGTTTTAGTCTTGTTGTAAGCAACAATATCAGTGAAATCCTACAATTTTCTTTGAGCATATTTCTTCCTAAGATGTATTAGGTTGAACTATCTGAAACTTCCAATATTTGACCATTTTTTAAATCCACAAAAACATCAGTTTCAAATGGCTCAAAGCAAATATAACTATTAAACATTAAAATAATGATTTCAGGATCTACATTAAGTTCTCTGACATACCACCCTTGGGGGAATTCTGGAGTTTAGGGGAATAAGAATTGATCTTGTAAGGTATGTTAGAGGAGGGAGTCTTTGATATAAGCCTGAACAGAGGGAGGCTTGGAGAAGTACAGGGAGAGCAGGACTCACAAGGATGGCTGTGGGCTGTGGTATGTAGAGGGCGGGATACATCACCCATCAGAAAACTGAATGACCGGAGGGTATGTACTTGCTTCCTCTGATGTAAATTTTCAAACATTTATGCAGGAAGTATGTTTTCAAAGTACATAATCACAGTTTTAAGATTTCTCTAAAAACTCTTCTCTTATTGGTAGCAGTACCTACAGCAGAGACCAGCATTTCTGTCACAAAATGTGTGGCTGTCACCTGAGTGACTGTGTTGGCAACAGTCTTGTAAAGTAAGTCCAGAGGCATGAGTATGACTCCAAGAAGACAGCTGCATTGTGCTGTCAAATCCCAGGGGAGGCTCTACTGCCTAGGTTACCAACCAACTGGTAGAGACTCTGTCCAGTTTATACTAGAAACTTCCTTGGCCATGCCTGTGGACATCTTTATATCTTTCTGGCCCATTCCTACTGCTAAGTCTTTGGCCTCAGGCTTTTGTCCTTTCCAAGTACAAGTAATGGGTAACCACTCAGCACATTCCTCAGAGCTTACTTATGAGAGTATATTAAAGGTCAGTTTCCCAGGATCAGGTTTGATGGCTGCTATACCCCTGTCAGGCCCTAGCTTAGCCCTGTTGGAGGAGTGTTCCAGCAGTGTACAGTGAAACATCTGGCCAATCAGCCATGGACAACGTAAACTATATTTTTGGAACAAAAAGAAAGCAGCTGGGCTATAATATGTTAAAAATCAGTGTAAGTGCTCTAGGTTGAGAAAGTATGCCTTTAATACCTTTTATTTATTTATTTATTTATTTTTTGGTGGAACTGGGGATTGAACTCAGGTCCTTATGCTTGCCAGGGAAGCACTTATTCCACTGAGCCATATCCCCAGCCCTTTAATACCTTTTAGAATTAGCTGTAATTTATAAAATTATGATCATGGTTTATTATTTCCTTGTAATAGAATCAATAAGTTAGTATGTGTTTATTGGGGTTTTTTGGGAAAAAAAAAGACAGATGAAAGCAGTATTAAATTCATAGTACCATTGTGCAAAAAGTCCAGGAGTTTCCTGTACTCTTCCCATCCTTAGACACATATGACCTCACTGTTATCAATTCCTCCACCAGAGGCATATTTACTTTATGAACTGACACGGACATGTCATCATCCAAACTCCATACTGTGTATGTATGTAAAGAGAATTTATTGGTTTTTGAAGTGTAAGGCTATTTATTTATATTTGGCACAAAGAATAAAGCAGGGCTATTCTCTTGAGTTAATGGTGTCTGAATTTAAAAAAAAAAAAAAAAACCCTCAAAGGCTAAAGTAGAAGACAACAGCAATAACCATAAATCAATTTGTAAATGAATCTCAGGAGCTAAGATGGAGGTTAAATTACATACAGATCTTTAAGATGTTAGATTCATTTTATTTCTTGCAAATCCAAAGAAATTGTTATTCCTGGCAAAATATTTTATTTCCTTAATAAAACAGTGTATTTCATGTGCTTGAGTCATCTTACCTTTTTATGTGTTTGGACTTTAAAATGTAGTTTTTATTATTGTGTTATTATCTAGATATTGTGAGGCCAGCTGATCTTATGATCAGCTACCTTAAAAGACTCACTTACTCATTTCCCAGGAGGAGAGTACAGCGTGCTACATCTGTGAGCTAGACAGAGCTAGGATGACAGACTTTGTCTCAAGGGAGAGAAAATATGAGGAATAATGAGTTGGCAAGCGCCTTTACTGTGGTTTGTTCAGGAAAGCAGGTGGACTTAGGATAGGGTAGTTCAAATAGTTTAAGCACAGGAATAAAGAAAAAGCTCTAGCCATTTGATTCAGGGCTCTGGGGTGATTAGAGCAGGAGAATCTTGGCTCAGTATGTGAGTGTCGTGTAAAGGAGGTAGTTGGTGCTAGGCTCCAGGTTGATCTTTACTTGAAGAGTGAACACCAGGCAGTTTCTTGCTGTCTCTGGGAATTGGCCAGCCTTGGAAGGGCCAATCTCTCCAGTACCTATAAGGCCTTAGACTTCAAGCAGCAGGAATACAGAAAATAAAACAGTGTAATCAACATAGTATGTGTATGGATGCATATGTGCATCCACATGAACTCTTTATTGTTCAATGAATTTGAGTATGTTGGGGGGAGAAAGGATTTATATATGTGCTATGTACCAGACACTGCTTTGGCTGATAAGAGATTTAGCACGAAAAACATTCAAAAGTGTTTAAAATAAGCCTGTTCTCACAGAAGACTAACTTATCAAATAGTTATGTGCTGTATAACCTCAAATACTAAAAAATTCCTATAGACAAAAGCAAGACTGGTGGAAGACCAAGGTATCCCAAATTGTTATGTTAGATAGACAATAGTGAAGTCCTCTGCTGGAGGGAGATCACCCTACAGGAAGGATAGGTAATAAGGCAGACAATCTTACAGCATCCAGAGGGGCCATGTGCTCAGTAACCAAGCGAAGATCATGGAGGTTATGCTTGGCAGGTGTAAGGAAGGATAGCAAGCCCTGGGCTCCAGGAAGAAAGAATTGTATAGAAAATGATGTCCAAGTGCTGAGGAAGCTGTGAAGAGCTGTACAGTCCATGTGAGATTGGTGGAACCCTGTATGTTTCTTTGGTGATGGATACTGAAGCCCTATGAAACCATCTGGAGATGAGGACTAAGATTTAGCCTTAATACAAATTAAATAACTGTTGCCCATTCTATTTTCTCCACTGTTACTTTTTTTTTAATCAAGTGAGATGCCTTAGTTTTTAAGTGGAGAAGCTCACTATCTCTATTCCCAAAGGTCTACACTTAGAACTTATTTTTACAGTTTGAAACAAATCAAACAAAAGCTTCTCCATATAGTGTGAAAGGACAGTTTTACATCATGACTGAAAATGACTCTTTGTGCCATTGAACTGTATAGTATATACATGGCATTTAAATAAAACAATTTTAAAAATTGTCACAGTTCTCTAAACCTAGGAGAAAAAATAAAGACTGTGAACAACCAACAATTTGCTTTTATTTTCTATTAAATTGTAGTGTTTTTGCATCAGTATCGTTTACTGAATATAAAGTAAAATCTGCCCACACTCCACTTAGTATAAGAGCGCCCAGAAAGAAAACCTCATTTCAAATCTAATTGTGGACATTGTTTCTTCATTAAAAATTCATAGGGTTTGTGCGTGTGTCACATAAGTACTGGCATCGCCATGATTTCCCCAGCTCTTTTCCCACTACCAGTTCTGATCAGAATTTTAAAACACCAATATGTAGAAAGGTGTTATCTGAAGAACAACAATGAAATGAGAAAAGCACAATGAAAAAACAAAAAAAATTATGACTGTGAATAGAAAGAGCATTTGAACAGGTACACTGCAGTTTTCTAGTGAAATCTCAGTCTATGTAAGGGGAGGGGCAGGGCAAACAGCCGTCCATGAACCTTTACGTCTTCTTATTACTGTGAACTTCTTCCACTCAGCAGTTTTTTAATGTGTTAGTAACTAGCAGCAGATGTTTTGTTCTAGGCAAAGGGAAGAAACTGAAGCCTTCCCTTTTGGCCTTTTCTGCGTCTCTGTCCTAGTCCGGCTCTCTTTCCTTTACGTTAGTCAGACCTAAATAATGTGCCAATGTTAACACTGTACGTGATGTTGGCTGAAGTAGACAGGCAGTGCCAAGCAGCCAAATATTTTGGTTAGGCTCCACGTTGAGCCATTTATATTTTATGTGATTTTATTGATTTGCATGGAGAACACCCAAATATCATATACATCCTCATGCAGTGATGCATCACACATATAAGGATGGTCCCACAACATTATACTGGAGCTAAAACACTTCCGCCACATAGTGTGTAGTCATCCTGAGGTGGAAGCACAAGACCTTATTCATATGTTTGCAGTGATGCTGGTGAATAGACTTGCACTGCCAGCTGTATAAAGATAGAGCACATGCCATTGTGTATAGTACAGAATATTCTGCTTCCAGTTGTTATCGTGGAGTGTACTAAGAAAAAGATTACTGTAAATCGCTATGCCATGTATGCTGGCAACAATCTCTTGCATCTCATATTTTCCACATCATTTACGTAATTCAAGGGGCTACTCTGAGTTATTAACTCAGTCTATCTAGATTCATGAAATCTGATCCCTGATGTTCACATGAGGATAAAAGTTGCCCAGCAGTATATTTCTCAGAACATGGTTTGGCCATTAAGCCACTCATGACTGTGAGAAGACTAGCGGGTAGCATAAAATCCCTGTGCTGCAGTATCTCGCAAACTGTGATCACTGGGCCTAGGGACATATACTGTTCTGGACTTCATATGTAAATGTACAGTACTACTGTATTGATACATAGAAGTAATCATATTTTGTCCTCATATAAACTTATTTTTTGCAATTTAGCTCGGCAGTGAACTTGAAAAATCAGAAGCAACTTCACCTCA
Organism: Octomys mimax; assembly: GCA_002564305.1. Classification (NCBI taxonomy): domain Eukaryota; kingdom Metazoa; phylum Chordata; class Mammalia; order Rodentia; family Octodontidae; genus Octomys; species Octomys mimax. The sequence continues at coordinate 10,368 of NDGM011016719.1, read as the reverse complement.
GTACAACTCTTACACTCCTATTAGAAGGATATAGTGGGGCCGGGGAGATGGCTCAGTAGAAAAAGCGCTTGCCTGGCAAGTGCAAGGGCCTGAGTTCAATCCCTGGTTCTGAAGAAAGAAGAAGAAGAGGAAGAGGAAGAGGAAGAAGATAGTTATGGCCTCCATTTTGTTCTCTCATCACATTTTTCGTATTCACATTTTCCCTCTAATTTACTACCCTTCTTTACATGTCCTGCTTACCTCTTTGGTCCCCAAGCATGTGATGCAACATCAGATGACATATCCACAAGGTCCTTGGCCATGTCTCTGAATTCCAGGTGCTACACTAAGCCATCAAGGGCATACTGCAAGTCTTTGCCTGTGCGCGATCTTCTGGAGTATGCAAGTTTGTGAACTAAACTGGCAGTGCAGCTGCCAAATTCCTGCCACATTCAGGCGCAAGCAACCTGATCCATTATTCTGTTCTCATGTGTACTAAAAATGAATCAAAGCACAATACTCATAAAAAAGAAATTAATTAAATATATTTTTTAAAAAGGCAAACAGAAAGACTGGTGGGCTAATAGTTGCTGTGAAGACATGCTCTGGAAACTGCCTTCGGTGGGCTCATGCTGCTCTTGTGGTAGTTTCATGTGTAAGCGTCCTCCTAAAGGAGTCTAGGTTTTAACTGTCCAAATATATGACAGTTCTGCTAGGAATGTCGCATAGCTTCAAGTTTCTCCAAAAGGCATTGTATGGCAGCCCCTCCAATGACTAATGAGATGAGAATTGGAACTAGGAAGTAGGAAAGTTTGGGAAATGACCACAGGGAACCTGTCACAGGAGCCCTCCACTGGTATGCAAATCATGCTACCAGACTTCTCTGCACACTTCACAGATCAGGCAGAGAGAGTGAGGCCCCAAGGTAGCTCTCAGAATCTAAGTTTATCTTTACTGGGAATGAAAAAGTAGCTACCACAGTGAGTAATGATGCTAACAAGTGCACAGTGAGATTTTGATGTAACCTTGTCACACAGTAACTAACACAGCCTTTCTTTCCCTGCTTCTGTAGCTACTGTTCACTTTACAGGTTGAAAGGAGAGCTGAATTCTGGGCCCCAGCCATGTAACTGGCTGCCTGTTTAATGAGGTAGACTGTATTAGGGACACAAGTGGGATGGAAAAAGAATGAAGTGCTGAGTATCTATAAGTTGGACACAGAATATATTATAATATATAATAAGTACTACATAATGTATGCACTAGTTGAATATATTTTTTCAGCACCACAGGATGAATGTAATCATTATGTTTTGCAAACATATGCTGATATTTTTTTTTAAAAAGCAAGGGAATAAAGCCATGTAGAAAGAAAAAAGGTGCTGCCAAAAGGGGATGAGGTGAGGAAGCGGAATAGTGGTCTACCTTTGCCTGATGGCAGGGAGGACAGTTCTGGGCAGTCCTTGATGAATGGCTATGCATTCTTCATACCAAAGTTTCTGCTCAAAGCACCAGTTTACTCTTAAGATAAATAACTGGGCAAATTTATACCCAATTTAGGCTATGGGTCAAGACTAAGCAGTTTCCTTATGTGTTTGTTCCCTCTTTTTTTCTGAATGCACGAATATAACCTGACCCTAACAAAAATGTGCTCCTTGATAAAGCGTAGGTCTTAAATCATTTGTAACAGTGATTTCAGCTGCCTCACTCAGCTTCTTTCCCTTGGCCCCTTGCAGGACTAAAGAGGGTTCAGCAGGCTGGTTGGCATAAGGGCCATGGGCAGACAAGTAAGGCCGCGGGCTCTCACTGCCATGTGCTGTGGCTCCGAAGCCCTCTGCCAGGCCTTTCCGGCACATTGCTCGTGGCAGCATTTTTCCTGAAAGCAACTCTGGCTTTATTTTGCTTACTGCTCACGACTTGTCCTTCTGGGTCTAGGATACTTTTTCCTTTGGGGAGGGAAAAGGAAAGTGAATCTTAGAGTACTTTGCATACAAGTCCAACAATACACAAAAAAAGTAGTTTTATCCAGCATTTACATTTGTTAATAGACAGACTCCTAAGAATAATTTGCCACACCATACCATGTTCAAGTATACTAACGCTTTTCAATTTTTGTTTCTTCACTACGAATTCCTTAAGGACAGGGTCTATGTGTTGTGCACCACCATATTCTTAGGGCCCAGCAGAACAACCTACATGTATGCAGTGAGCATTTAATAAAGATCCATTGAGTAGATGCATCCTCAGAAAGATTGAACTAACCTTTCAGCTAAGTCTTCTCTGTCCTTAAAGCCAGGAAGCCTAGAAAGGAAAGGGAATATCATTAGACTTTTGCTTTGCTTCAACTCACTACATGTATTAGTTTAAATTAAATGTTCCTCATACAATCAATTTCTACCTTGCTAACATATATGATAGCTATTCACAGATTATGTCGTTACATTTATGTGCTAAGTTTGGAACAATAAAAAGGTATAAATTAAGGTATAGACAAGAATGGAGGCAAAAATCTGGGATGGTTGGGTAGGGTTAGGTAGAATGAAGACAATCACCCTATTGATGCAAAGATTCTTTTGTGATGAGATTGTACTATAGCAAGTCTAGAAATAATGGAGGATTTTGTTGTAGTTTAATTATGGATTTTGCTGTTATATTTACCTTATTTTTATGTTGTAGAAACTGTGTCAGGTTGATATGTTGAATAACCATAGGAATGCATATCTACTTCATTGGGAAAAGTAATAAAACCATTACCCTAGTTGTCATAATGATAAATGCTAAAGAATATTTGAAGTTGACAGCTACTGCAATTCCCAGATGCCATCACTTCATCCATTAAATGCTTAAACAACAATAGTTGCTGGTATTTCCTAAAGTCATTGTTTTACAATAAAACTTATAATAAACTATAATATTTAGAATTACTCCAGAATAAGAAAATCAGGGGACTTGAAGAGCAGATCTTTTTCATTAAGACTAGAAAGGAAAGGATGTGATAATGCTAGTGAGAATTCTTCTAAAATATTTGTTTAGGTTGAGATTAAGCCATGTAGCTATGGAAATAATAAACTAGGATAGCAGTAGCAATATTCTGTAATTCCCACAAAACACATTCTGAATAATTTCATTTTTATAAATAATAAAACCATAAACAAATATGATTACTCTAAGTAAACATGAAATTGCATTCAGTACATGGACAAGATATTTTCCTCTCAGATCTGTGTTTTTTTAAGTTCTGTGTTTGCCTGCTCTTCCTTCTGCTTTCCACCAAGACATTTAAATAATTTGTGAATAAATTACTAGGGATAGCATTTGACCTTGAACTGAGTTTGGTGAATGAGAAAGAACTTTATCTCACATGTCCTGGGCAGGTTGAGGACCGAGGACCTTAAACTTGTGGAGGCAGTGGCAGATGTCAAGCTCATGAAATGCATTCATACTTGACAATCAGTACAACTTTGTCCATGTGAATCTTGGATATGAGTTTTATAAATTTACCTTCGAAATAATTTGCCTCTAAGTTTCTCCCTTTCTTCAGAAACCAGCTGATTTCTTCATGATTATGCAGACTCAGGAATTTCTTCACAGTGAGAAAGCTCACCTACAAATGATTTTCAACTATAATGATATTAATCTGAATTCTAAGCTTGGCACTCTCATAATACAAAATTCGTAGATGTTCAAATAATTATTTTAGATAGCATACTTTGCATTGTACATTAGCACAAAATATTTTCAGGTCTCCAGTTTATGGCAGACATCTGCAACCTGAGTACCTACCTAACTGATAATACAGCCACAGTTAGAGAAACAGCTACTTTCCTGTAACAGATAGGGCCTGAAGCCCAATGGGGAAAGGGATTGTATCCAAGGAATTTAGTCCTCTAAAATGCCATCCTTTCATGTAGGAGGATTTCTAAATGGCATTGGTAAGAGTCAAATATCTCCTCTTGACAGCTGGAATGGGAGTGTCAATGGGATAGGGTAGAGGTGAGGGGATAGTGCATTTGCAGCTTTTTATGGCAGCCTGAGAACAAGATGGAGAGGGAGGGACTAAGGAAGGAGTTGGAGCTGTAACAGAGGGTTTGATAGTGGTCCTCAATCCTGTTTTTGGTGCTGGAGCCTCCCCATTAGCATTCATTCACTACAATCACCATGTGTCACTATCCTTACTTCTGATGATTCTTGGCTACCTAATGCAGCTAGAACATAAGCATCTTTTCCAAAAAGAGCCAGGGCAATCCTTTTGTAGTCTTGTCATTCTCATTCATATGTGCTCCTGGAATGCAAAACCACCTTTCTTCTTTATTTTTTTAATCAATTAGTTAGTTAGTTCATTAGTTAGTTAGTACAAGGTCTTGCTATGCAGCTCAGACTTGCAATGATCCTTCTGTCCCAGCCTCCCCAGTGCTAGGATTACAGGTGTGTACCACCACACTCAGTTTCAGTGACCAGTGTGGTGCACCCAGGGTTCCAGGGCCGACATGGCATGCAATTCCAGGGATCAGACCCAGGTCCTTGTGCTTGCCAAACCGGCGCTTAAACCACCAAGCTATCTTCCCAGCCCCCAAAACCACCTTTCTGTGCCATTCAGTCCGGGCCATTCTCTCCTAGCCATTAGAGCACCTCCTCTTGAATCCTGCTGAACACAACCAGTAGCATCAAAAGCTTGACCCAATTCTTCATGATACTCTCTACCAGACTAGAAACTTCCAGCTGGATATTGGGCTGTAGATTAATATGCCTCAGGCTCTTGTGCTCCAGGAGCCCTTTCTGTGCCACACAGCCTTCTAAGTCACCCTCGTGAAATAACTGCACCATTTGTTAGGCTCAGAGAGGTGGAAAGGAACATCTCAAGTGTCCTTGTTCACAGAGCAGAACAAGGGCTATGGGTGATCATTTAGAGAAAGAGAAAGCAACACCTTTGGCCCATTGCAACATATTGGAGATAGTGGTGTCCTACAGAGTCTGTAAGTCCTGCCAGACAGCTTGGCTGTAGGGCTGATGCTTTATTCATTGGATTGCAATGGCATCATTAAGAGCACAGTAGTTTAAAGAGTAACTAACACGTTCTTTGTGCTTTACTAGAAGAAATGTTAAACAGGATGAGCTGCTGGTTCAGACTGGTCTGATCAGATCTGGATTTTATTGCAGGGAGATTTCCAAGGCACTGCCCTGGGCTTTGGGAAATAGAAAACTCATTTGCCAGGGTCTGCAACTATTCAAGGGTCAGTTATTTAACCACCACAATTAAGATGTTTTGTTTTATAGTTTGATATGTTTCCCATTGTTGGGTCAAGGTATAAATGAGTACATAATTAAAAAAATAAAAGAAAAAACTGAGCATAAAACAGCACAAATAATAGAATAATAATATTGTCTGTTTTCCTTTATACAAGAACTTAATGTTTTTAGAAATTGCTTTCTGTGTATTAGTGTAGTCAAAGGGCCAGAATTTAAGGAGCGTTTGTTTTCAATACTGTGGAGTCATAAAAATGTTATTCTTTGGTTTCCAGCTGTGTCCATGATTTAAAGAATTTACCTCTTTGAAGCCCAGAACCCACCTGAAGTCTTGTGCCAGAGCCATTACCCTCTATCTTAAAAGGGTTCTTTTCTCTTTTCTTTTTCTCAGCAGTCTGTAGCTTTGTCAGGTGAAGCTTTTATTTGATTACAGAATTCTTTTTAGTACCATGTGTACTCTGTGGAACTTTCTGAATGTGAATAGAAAAAGAACAGAGTGCGAACTCAGGGTTTAGTAGAGGGAGGTAGTTATCTGTATCCTCATTAACTTTCTTTTATTTTTAAAAATTTTATTAACTTTCATAAATATGTTTATAGCTAGCTTAGATAGCAAGTGAGCCTCTGTAACCCTCTCTCAGGGAGAGTGATATTGGGAAATGAAACTCCCATCCTGAAAGATACCTGAGGTGAATTTGTGTTCTCTAAGTCCGAGAAATGAATTTTAAGATCAATGAAGGTTAAGAACAGAATATAGTTATTGAAGGGAAAGAAATTTTCTGTCTGAGAGAGGGACTGAAGTGGACCTGAGTGAGTTGCCTAGGAATTTGTCTTTTATGGGGATTTTTAATAAAGCAAAGCCACGAGGTTAGATGGATCTATGGTGGGAAATATGGAAATTCATGTATGAGGTGAGACAAAACTATGGTCAACCAATAAGATTGCAAGTACAATTGTTCAGGTAAAATTGATGAAATTGAGATCAAATGGGGAAGCAAATCACTTAGCAAGGGGACAGGAATACCAAACAGGAGCTCTTTGCTGTGGAGGGTTGGGTTTTTAGTGACTTCCTGGCTTCCTAAAGGTGATAAAAACCTATTTAGAATGTCAATCCGGGATGCTTATCTTTAGGGAAGTATGCATTTGTTTGGTCTTTTGTCTTAAGGTCTGGCCCTCAGAGGGAATGTCTGTTTCTCAAAGTAGCAAGGTATTTTGTCTTCCATACTGGCTTTTTCTGAAGGCCTAACCCTGTCTGACTACCTATAATACTTGTATCTAATGTAGTTCCCTACAACAATAGGAGAGTTGCTTTCCCAAGGCCATACATTACCATAGAAGTAGTACTTCAAGGCAGAATTCAGATTTAGGTCTCTTCTTCTTGAGATAAAAGCTCAGGTGGAAGGAGAACTTGTGAACTCAATGCTCATTTGAAATAGCCACACCCATCAGCCATCAGCTGAAGCTAGACAGTCCCCTATCAGAAACCTTTCTAGAAACTTCTGTATCTCAGAGAAATTGGACTTGAGCTCTCAGGTTTCATCCAATTCTATAAACCCTGATGACCTGTGAACCTGGGTGTGTTTGTCCTGAATTCTAGGGGCTTGCAAAAGCTTTAAGTCAGATGGGACCCTTCTAGTACCAGCAGAACCAAGCAATAATAGCAAACAGCAACTTAGTATAACAGATAGTGTGTATGACTGATTGACACCCAATTATGAGGAGAATAAGTTCAACCATTACGTTCTTCATGAGGATTTCATAGTAGATACTGCCCTTTCTAGAAATTGAGAAATTATCTAAATGTAGAAGTAGCTAGATTTGAAAACTTACTCAAAGATAAAACCTACTGTTATAGTAGCACCCAGACCTTTTTCCCTCTCTCTGTTTTTAATAGAAAGAGAAATAATTTATCCTTAATTTCTGAAGATTGCTTTTATTATTTTGTTCAAAATATAAAATATACCCTTTTTCAAAAGCAGAGATTTCCTGAGAAAAAGAAACTGAGCTCTCCCATTTTTTTTTACACTTGCCTATGTAGTGTCAAATATATTTTACATGTCAAAAAATTATTGGCTTTTCTCTGATCATTTTGCTCAATTGTTCTTCCCTCTCCCTTTTTCCTTTTCTTCCTCCCACTTCTCTCTCTCTCTCTCTCTCTCTCTCTCTCTCTTTCTCTCTCTCTCTCTCTCTTTCTCTCCTCTCTCTAAAAGCTTTTCCATTCAGTGAGAGAGAAAGAAGATAATTTATAGTTTAAAATTGGCTGCTACACAAAGTAGAAAAATTGAAGATATACAGTAATCAGAGGCCCAAAATGGAATTGTGTGTTTGAGAAATGGACAGATCTGCTTTTTATCCTCTGTGGTTCGTGCCAGATTGAAACTTTTTCCTTTCTTTCAAGGATTTCATTTCTTTAGTCCTGTACGTGTATGCCTTTGTCACACTAATGCACTGCTTAATGGGTCTAGAGATGTCGTTATTTATAGATTTTCACGCATTCAAAGAGCAGCTGCAAGAAGTCTCACAAAAGGAGACCATTGCTATAACCTGCTCATGACCCTGTGGTGGTTATCAAGGAAGTGTGGGATCTTAAATCTTAGCTGATGATTTGTTAAGTGCACCAAGAGCTTGTCTTGTAATCGGTGACAGACTTTTTAAAAATTCTTTCTTTAACACTTTAAAATTACCTACATTTGAGTTTCCAAGGGATATATTCCCCTTTGTGTTAAATTTCAAACCTCCTGGAGGGGAACTTCTTTTTTTTTTTAATTTAATTTTATTTTTTTATCAACTTCTCTCTTATTGCTCTTCTTTTATTACTTTCTTCTTTTCCTTATTTCTTCACCTTTACCTCCATCCTTCCATGCATCAATTAACTTGAAAATGTATTCATATGTAATATTTATATAGAATTTGAAATAATTTATAAATGTATAAATATAGTAACTATATATAGAGAGAGGAGCACCTGCCGTGCCCCTCTCTTTCATACACTGAGCTTGCTGGCTGCATGATACTAGGCAAAGATGAGGAGCTTCCTTCTTGTGCTTAGTGTTTGATAGGGAGATAGAATACCTGTGGATGAGCGACTGCTCAGCGTGCTGTGGGAACATGGCCACAGGGACGTGGCTCTTTTGTCTTCTTGCCTGAGAGGGAAAATTGAAAAAAATAGACTAGAAATGGCATCTCTCTGCTGCACTGTGGTGTGCTATGTGTCAGTTAGTGACTTTCCAGATTACAATGCTTCTCTAAGTATATCGATAAGAGGTTAGATACAGAAGAATACCTTTGCTTTCATGAATTTGTCAGAAAGTTCTTCAGGTTTCACTCCTCCTTCATCTCCACCCAGCTGTGTTCTGCCTGTGCATACCATTTCCCAGAGGTGATTTGTTTTTCCATTAGCAAGAAGGTGATTTTTGGCTTTAATAGACTGCTCCTACTGTATAGTGCTCTGGTAAGATAGTCTTTATAACATGCCTAATGTACAGATTCTCTTCAAAACCTCAATCTTATTTTCTCTTTCTAATCAACATATAGAAATTATTTTTTGTATGGGAAGTCAAGCTCATGACCTTGCACTTGCCAGGCAGGGTCTGTGCTGCTGAATTATCTCCCCAGCCCCAATGATTGTTATTAATTAATCAGTATCTTACATATTTATCAGACTTGAAAACTTTATTGTACTTTATCATATAGGAAATATCTCCAACACTCAAAAAATTGCTTCCAAGAATTAAAGAGCAATTTAGACATTGCTGCCACTTCTTTTGAGGAGACAGGAAAGATTTTTATTGTATACTTTCAATGAAGTACATGAAATTCTGCTTCAATTGTTTATCTTTGGTGACTACAACAATCTCTTCTTTGTTGCCATCAAAGCATTCAACTTGTGTATTCTCTTTTACCTCATTTTCCATAATAATTTTACTGTGTCCCCAAACTTACTGATTCCATTCACCTTCCTGAGTAACACCCAGTTGGTCACAGCGAGCATCCTCTTTGGAATCCTATGAAGTCATGCTCTATGATAACTAGAGCGTCTTTTGGAGTCATTTCACTTGTGAAGAGATAATAGTGAGAATTAAAAAAAATAAATAAATGAAAAATGCAAAATTAAGCTTTCTAATTATTCCTCAAAGGAAAGCTGGTCTACAGAAACTTAGTTTACCATCATAGGAAGCATAAATATCTCCCTTGTTATTCATAAATAGTTGCTTAAAAATCATGGCATTAATATATAAGAACATCTGATTAATAATATTTTCTAATGTTTTAATCTGTGGAACATTTCCATAACTTAAGAAGGTATCCTGTAGATTGCATAAAGACCAAAGTTAGAAAAAAAAAATTCTAGGGGCCAGGGAGATGGCTCAGTAGGATAAGCGCTTGACTGGCAAACACAAGGATCTGAGTTCAACCCCCAGTTCTAAAAAAACAAACAAACAAAAAAAGACCAAAGTTAGAGATTTTCTTAGTGATAGAAGAGTGACTTTTATTTTTGTCTTGTAAAAAAAAAATCTTTTATTTATTTATTGATTGATTTACTTACTTACTTACTTGGACAGGGTCTCTCTCCACAGCTTGGACTTGTAGTAAGCCTCCTGTTGCAGCCTCCCTAGCACTGTGATTATAGGTGTGTGCCACCATGCTGAGTTTTAGTGTCTAGGCTGGTGGCTTCAGGGCCAACATGGCATGTGGTACCGGGGACTAAACCTGGATCCTTGAGCTTGTGAGGCAGGTGCTTAGACCATCGAGCTATCTCCCCAGCCTGAAGAGTGACTTTTGGATGGACAGATTTTTTCTACTATATATGATAGTCATGCTATTGAAGAGTTCCTATAAAATAAAATCATGTGTTGGATATTACACAAAATAAGACCTCTTTGGAATCAGCTCTTTATAAGACAATAAATCTGCCTCTCCAACTGTAAACATTTTCTTTTTTTTATGTATTTAGTACAGGGTCTACAGGGCCTCACTATGTACATCAGACTGAATGATTCTCCTGTTTTCATCCTCCCAAGCACTGGGGTTACAGGCACACACTACCACACCCAGTCTCAATCTCCATCTCAGAGCACCCTGGGTGGGGGGGGTGCTGGCACGGCCCACCAGGGATTGAACCCCCGCCACTATACTCTACCTAAGCAGG
>NDGM011016700.1:882-17937 GCA_002564305.1 Octomys mimax | reverse complement strand
ATGTGCTTTCTGTTCTGTGCCTGGGCGTTTCTTTCCTTGTCAGTGTACCAAGGATGATAACACCAATTGAGAAATTACACTGAGATGAATGCCTCATTTCCTTTCACCTCTTGTAAAGCCCAAATTAAATCTTGGAAATCCTGGCATACTCTTAATGATATATATCAGATCTCTAACAGTTTTATAAATAAAAAGAATTAAAATAAAAAAAATATATTGCTTATCATTTTAGCTTTTCATGTTGAGTTTCATCCTCATTTTCCTTGTTATTATTTTGGTCTGAGGAAGGTATAGACTTTTTAAAATTTTAGTTGTTGAACTCCAGAACCAAGGATAACAAAATGATTGAGACAGAAATACAAGAAAATGCAGATGGATTTGTAATGCATTTAGAGGGCAGCAGACAGCATCTGAGTGTCTTGATTAAAATTTGTCAGGCTATACATCTCCTGCTATCAATTTCAACAAGTCAAGGACCATTAACACTGCAACTATCTGTGAGGTCTAATGTGACTGCTTGTGATTATCATTGAATCTTAGCCAATAAAGGATCCTGCCCCATACGATTATAATTACTTCTTGTCCATGTGCTGGACAATGTGCTAAGAGTTGATGTCATGGAAATGTATAAGATTCCTTGCCAATAGGCAGGTCATGGTTTAGGAGAAATTAAGTAGATGAGTCTAATGGTAACAGTGCGTGGTCATAGGCACGGGGTGCAATGGAGGTGCTCCCACTCTTGGTGGGAGGCGAGAGAGGCAATACCGAGGAACTTCGAGATGTCACCACATTGGAAAGCAGGATGGGAGACCCTTATTGGCAGAACTTCCACTTGATAAACTAGCCAGATGGTTAACAACCATGGCACATCTTCTGTCTCTGTTTTCAACAACTTCCTGTCCACTTCAGTAGTCTTTGAATCCCATGGGAACTGGTGACTTGCATGCCTACGGATTCCTCTGGCTCAGCACCTCTAGAACAAGCACCTCTCAGTGTCCCATCTGCAGGGACTGTCCTATCACCACGCACTTTGCCTGTGCTGTGCTCCCATCTTGTCTTTCTTCTGATGCAAAGCTTTGGAACCATCTTAACTGTTCTTTTTTTCACCTGTGTCATTGCAAAGGCCTGCTATCTCTATTTCTAAAATATCTCTTGATTTTCTCTCTTGGTCTTGATTTTTCTGTCATTTTACATCATCTTCTCATTGTCTCTACTCTGGATTCTTACTAACAACCTTTTTTTTTTTTTTCTTGTTACATTCTTTGCTTGGCCTCATGTAATTCTATTTTTTTTTTGAGGTCAGCTCAACCTGCCCTGGGGGTGGGTTGGCATGGCACGTGGTGCTGTGGATCAACCCATGGTCCCTGCTGTTGCCTAAGTTGCTTAAGCAGGTGCTTTAGACCACTGAGCTATCTCACTGGCCCACGTAATGCTACTTGAAATAGAAATATGTAGTTACTCTTTTTCACATGTTTGTTGTGTAAGTACAACCACTTCTTGGTGGTCTTAGAGAGGCTATATGCTCTGATTCAAATCCAGTCTTTCTGGGATCTTCTTCTGCTGTGCTCTAACTTCAACCTTGTGAAAGATGCCTCTAGTGAGCCACCTGTCCTTTTCTGAGCACACAGTATCCTTCCATGCCTTTATGCTTGGCTAATATGATACCTGTGGCCTGGGATTTACACACCTACTCCATCCTAGCAGAGTTAAAAATAAGATTAGAAGCAGGCAGTATATTCTTCAGTGTGGGCTCATCTGATGGACAAGGAAGAGTTCTTATGGCTTTGGGAGGTCCCTGGTTTTAATCCTTCAACATATCTTGTCTCACTACAGTATTCTAACCACCTTGCCTGGTCCCACGTAGTGTGTTTGGAAACACTGGATGTTTAAAATTGCTTTTGTGAAGTACTTCGAGTTTTTCTGGGCTTCCTCAATTAGGCTGTTGGAATTTAAATGCCTGTCTACAACCATATCACCCTGAACATGCCCAATCTCATCTGATCTTGGAATTTAAATGCCAAAATGTTTAAAAAGCTTATATGCTCAACTTTGTTTTTCAGTTATTAACTAATTAGAATTATCAAACATTTATTGATAGCTGATGATATCTGCAGCATAGTTCTAAATTACTTATGTGAAATGAGCTCCTGAAATTCTCACAGTAGTTCTATGAAGTTGATCTATTGTTATCAGCATTTTGAAGGTAAGGACAGTGGAGCAACACAGAGATGAAATGAATTGTCTAGGAAACGGTGGCCCCCACTGGGCACCTGAGTTTATGTAAACTGAGCCAGTAGTTATGTAGAGCTGAACAGAGAACTACAGGTGGGGGGTATCAGGCAGGCATCCACGTTCTCTCTGGCCCCAGTTACACTTCTTTCCAATTCCTGCGAGGCTCCCAAAGGATGTATTCCATGGGGCCAGGCCAAGGACATCTTATTTCCAGTTTGGGCTTGACTTCCTAACTTGATGAGACCCTCTGTGACAGATGGGGATATCTTTTCCTTATGCAGAGGAGATCAAGCTTCGAATCTAAGCTGGTGAAGTGCCCTCCTTTGCCCCCTTTTCTGAATCAGGCCTGCTACATCTTACCACATCATTAGTAGGGGAAGTCAGTTATAGATACAAATAAATCAAATATTGAAAAGAATAGGAACTGCTTATACTGTTTATACTGCTATCTAGGGAAAAGCAGAGTCAGGCCACCTACTGATGGAGTTATCCAGAGAGCATTTGTATATATCATAGGACCTGTTCTTATTTTTAAGTTATTAATATTATTATACTAAGCAGAGACATTGTATCTGTCTGTGCTGTCACAGTAGATGTGCAAACAATGCTGGGTTTGTAAGGGGTTTCAACAAATTCTTATAGAAATGAATTTAAAATTCTCTAAGTAGAGAAAAGCAGCAGTGTTATGCATAATGTTCACTGAAGCCATTAATAACATTCTCAGAAATATCCCAAATACTCATAATTAGTGTTTATGTAAATTGTGGTTTACTCATATAGCAGACTATTTTGCAGTCAGTACAATTTTTTTTCACAACTAATTTTTAATGAAGTAAGAATTTTTAATGATGCAATATTAAATGGAAAAGCAGGATACATGATTATTGTAATGTGTTCTCAGCTATAGAAATTAAGCATTAGGAGTCATTAAAAAAGAATAAAGATTATCTATATGTGCTTTGAATAGAGATTATCTATAGTGCTTCTTTAGGACATATTGTTAAGTGATAACAGAAGAACCAGAATAGGACCTATAGAAATATATATATATATATATATATATATATATATATATATAATTTCTGGAAGATGATATACAAAAATGTTACCCAAGGGAATAAAACTAGAGGTAGTAGTGGCTAGGCCAGAAAAATAGCTCAATTTTTATGAAAACTTTTATGCTTCATTTTTTTATTGTGCCCTTATACTTTCTTTTCAATGATAAAAGATTTCCTTTTATAATGTTCTAGCTATCATCTGTCTATAGCTTGAGGTGAATATACCAGTTAGCAATTATGGGAATATGGGTGAGTTTGTAGGCAATTTAAGTTTTCTTTAGAGTTTCTAAATATTCTACAATGAGTATATCTTATTTCACAGTTTAAAAATGTTAAGCAAGATTGAACAGTCTGAAAGTATGCAGTGAGGGACAGTTCACAATGAGAGAGCCTTGGTCCTGATTTTTATTATTTATTTGATAAGGGGCTCAGTGCACAGTTCAGACTCATAGTGATCCTCCTGTCTCAGCCTCCCCAGCACTGGGATTATAGGCATGTGCTACCACACCTGGTTTTGGGGCCAGCACAGCATGCAGTACTGGGGATTGAACTCCGGTCCTTGTGTTTGCCAGGCAGGCACTTAGACTGCTGAACCATCTTCCCATCCCAATGGCCTACTGTTATAAAGACCCCAAGCTTCCCATGTGCATTGACTCAGGGGTTGCCTCCTTGGAGGTGTACTTTTCCAAGCATGTGCTTCTGAGTGGGCCTGTCCTTTTATCTTCTACATAGCACTCATTTGGCTTCTTCCATTTCACTTTTATGATAATTTTATGTAGGGCTGTGTTTTCCTTTTTAATATTATATCTCCTTTTGGCTATGTCTTCTGGTCTGAGATCATGTCTGATTCTTCCCTGTACTATAGCATGCAGCCTGGGGCTTATTGCATACTACTGACTCAGGAAGTATTTGTTAAATTATTGACCAAGCGAAAGGGTACTCACCTTCTTCATGACTTTTGCATCTCATAATCAACATCAAAAGTCTTTGCATGGATGAGATGTCCACAATGGTCTTGTGCCTTTGGACAGCTAAGCATGGTCCCAACAGAGTGGTGAGAGAACAATAGGCTGCATGATTAGTGGGAAGCGGAGACCGGGGCCACAGTTATGTGATGGTGGTATGTGGTCATCCTCATTTCTCTGGTGACAATGTATGGTGAAGGCTGCTGTATAGTCACATGTAAGGGCACCTATTGGGGGTAGAAGTGGATTAGCAACTGTTATTCCAAACCATGGTGAAACCCTTTGAAGAAAGGCTAACAAGGGCATCAAATATGAAATGGTAACAAGATATTTTGAGAGCTGCGTTCTCATAGACCTGGCTGGGCAGGCAAGCTGGATGTGTGTCTTTGTGTAGTTTTCTCACTTTGTTTCCTCCTTTATAAAAGGAGTGAATAATTTCCATGGACCCTCACCTCAAGGTGAGCCATTGAATGACATCGTTAGCTCTTTGCAGAGTTTGGCTGGGTGTACTGGTTGACATTGTGTCAACTTGAAAGACCAGAAGATTGGCTGGATTGGCTTGGTGATACCACACCCCGGGGGCTGGCTGTCCCACCCTAGAGTGACTCAGCACAACTAGGATATAGGGTTGAGGAAGCCTTCTGTGCTGTCTATTTCCTTGGAGGAGGTCCAAGCTCCACAGCGCTGCTTCCTTAGAGGAGCTTGATCAATGTAGACACACCACTTTGGAGGAGCTCAGATCTTCAGAGCAGCCACTGCCACTTTCGCAGAGGAGTTTCAGTTTTTACAGTCAGCACAGAAGGAAGAGAGAGGGAGGCTTGATAGATGCCACAGCTGCTGCTCCTCCTCTGCTCTTTGCTGTTTTCTGCCTCCACAAACTGCTGCTGTTTGACTTGGAGCTGTGGAGTATGGACCGAAACCTGCATTAACTGTGAGCTAAATAAACCTTTTCTTTCTTCATTTTGAGTGTCACATATTTGTCCCATCAAGGAAAGACGAATAACTGTGACACTGGGGATACTCTTTAATGTGACTTCCAGCCACTGTCAGAAAGGTTCCAACTTGAAGTATGGCACAAAACCAAGATGTGAACCTGGTCATGCATGAATGGCTACTGTGAGATAAAAGGTAATCTCAAAAGCTTTCCATAGAAAAGTCACATTATGCAGTGACCCTAACCAAGGAGATGCCTGAAATGGGTCACATATGTACACAAAAACATTCTAGCTTTACCATTTACTGTATGTGTGACTTTAGGAGAGTTTCTATATCTTGGAATGAAGTTTTCTACATCTTTTTTCCCCTTATAAAGTGATGACAAAAACAGTAATACTATTATAGAGGTTTCTAAGGATTAAATAAGAGGAATTGTAAAAAACACCTAGGATGGTGTTTGATTCTTAGTTAACTGCCCAATGACCACCGCCATTTATTATTCAATGCAGCATTGACTACAATTAGCGTGAAGACATTGTGTGAGAGTCACATAGGTTTTCTACAGTCCTTCAGATAGTTTGCCCTAGAAGCAGGTAAGAGTTCTTTAAGGAATGGGTATTCAGCTTTGGAGAAGGATGACCTCTCCTTCCAAGTGTACTCTAAAGCCTGAGATTAGGGGAAGGATTACAATTCATATATATTACTACTGAAGCCACTGTTTTTCCCTGCCAAGTGCTGTACTTCTATTCCCTCCTACCAGGTGCTACAATGACCCTTAGGATGCCAGTGGTTCTCTTCTGCTTGCTGGTGCTTAGAAAGGTCACCCATTCTGATAGCAGTGCCAGAATGGGGACTGAGGTCAGGCTCACTCCAAAGCCCATGCACCTGACCACAGACTATGGCTTTAGTGACTGTCCCTTGTGTTTTCCCAGACCTCTATATTAGTGTAACTCAAAGCCACCTGTGTCCCTTCTATTTGTGGCAGGGGCTAGGAATCACCCTCTGCACCATCCATAGGTTTCCTGCCTTTCCTCTGTTCTCACTCTGTTCACCATGTGCAACTCTGCATCCTCTTCATGATTCCAAAGGAGAGAACGTGACCCCAAGATCAGGCCAAGATCAGTGAGCACTGCACACAAAGCGTGGGAAATTATCAGCAAGAGGGAAAAAAAGTGTTTCTGTCTCAAGAATTGTTTTTGTAGGGCTCATTTTCTGATGTGCAGAGCACATTCCTGTTAATCAGTGCTTGGTGGCAGCACCGAGGAGTGTGGATACAGGGCCACTTTATCTAGCCCAAACAATTCATCAAATGAACTGAGGGGATTCAAGATTGCCTGTAACAAAGAAAAGTCAACAGAGCTCTGTCTGGGGTTGGATATACAAGCCATTGCTTTGAAAGGTAGAAGAGGTCATCTGGATGTTTGTGGGTGTCCACAAGTACTACTTGCTTTCCCAAACACCTTCCTGACTCCAGGGCGACCTAGACATATCTGAGTATGTTTGGGAGGGTTGGTGAGAACTGCATGTACGTCAAGGGCAGGCGGAACCTGGGCCTGTATAGATCCTGGGAGTTGTGGGAGAAGAGCTGGTTGGCCTTTGGGGAAACACAGGAGGGAAGAGACTTGCTGCCCTCTTGGAGAGGCCCCTCGAAAACATGCTAGATTTCCCTTTGTTTTGGCATAGGAAGTTAATAGTGATGCCAGGCAGTGTTCCCGGAGCCTTCTCAGAGTTCCACACACAAGGCAAAAGGCCCCAGGAGTCTACTTCATTTCATCTTCACTGCAGTGCCAGCAGCCAGTGATATTTATTAACCTCAATTTATGAACTGGCACCTAAGGCTCACAGGGGTGAAATCTCTGGCAGTGTCATCAATTAGAAAGCAGGGGAGGTGGAGTTTGGACAAGAATAATCTGATCTAATCTTGTCCTTGGAGGCATAGAGGAGCAGCGATTCTCTCACAATCTCAAAACTGGTTAGGAGAGAGGATTGGGATTAAACTTTGGGCCTCGGACATTCTATTGCACTTTGATTTAAACTGCCAAAGACATGATAGTGCTATAAGAACAAAACAGAAATTGAAAGCAACATTCAAAAAAGCAATCTACAGGTGAGGCTTTTGTTCTTAAACTCTTGAAATTGTTTTTTGTTCCTGAGTTTGTAAATCACACAAGCTCATTGCAAAAAATTTGAATAACAAACAAAATGAAATTAATAGTGATTTATTACCATACCAACTATGAATTTAGTGTTTTGCCATGTTTAAACTCTAAGACCTGAGCTCTCTCTCTCTCTCTCTCTTTTTTTTTTCTATTTTGTGCAGGGTCTCACTATGTAGCTTGAACTTGTAGTGATCCTCCTGTTTTCAGCCTCCCCAGCACTGGGATTACAGCCAACTTGGTTGCAGGCTCAGCACACCTGGGGGCAGGACCGGAGCAGCGTGTGGTACCAGGGATCAAACCCGGCCCCTGTGCTTGCCTAAGCAGGTGCTTAGTCCACTGAGCTATCTTGCCAGCCCTCACCTTAGCATTTTAGCATGTTTTAAAAAGCATAGCTGATTTCATGATGCATTTACCTATGTATTTATGTATTCTTATATATCCAAATTGAAATCATGTCAGCACTGACATTGGCATTTAGAAAGGCTTTGAGGCCTCCTGTGTATGTCTGGTGTTGTAATTCACTCGCGATGGCTACTATTGGCAAGGCTTACGTCAGGGCTGTATCATGGTTGTACTTATTTGAAGATATTTTCATAACAAATTTTGTTGCCAGGAACAAGGCTGTTGGGACAAGCTGAGGACTTGATGTTTACACGCTGACAAAGTTTGCCAGATGAGCTGCATTTGCAACAGGGCTTTCCTTGCTGTCAACGGGTCATATAAAGGATGTGAGTTTGCTCTTGATAGGTGCTTGGAGGCCCCCACCTCAAGGGATGGAAGAAGTGGCAATGCACCTGGCTGCTCCCTTCAGGAACGGAAAGCAGGACCCTGTCACTGGGGGAGTGAGTACCGTGCTTTGCACTTTGTCATCCCCCCTGTTGCCCAGTCCCATTTGTCTGGATGCCTGTTTGTCTTCTGATCTCTTAATCAAGAGTGGAAGTGAGTCACTGCCATAAGGTAGAGCCCTGTGCTACTGTTTATGGCTTTCACTGGAGATATATCTCAGTGGTACAGTGCTGCCTGGAAAGCATGAGGCTGTGTGTTTAATCCCTTGCACTTGAGTGCATGCGTGCATACACAGACACACACACACATTTAAACAAAACTAAAAATTGTGAAAATATGTTGACTCTGTCTCCTTCTTAAATCACTACTTTGTTTCTTTTTTTACATCAGTGATCTAAAGATAGCCACTATTAAAATGTTAGTGGTTTCTCTCTTTTTTGCATATGCAGGTAGAAAATAAAGGAAGATGGAAAGAGAGCTAGACAAAGCTAGAAAGAGAGAGGATCAGACACACAAGGCTGGGCAGGTCGCTCCAGGGATTCGGGGATTTATCCTGAGTGCATTGAATAGAAAAGGAGGTGATTAATTCATTAACTAATTTACTTACAAATGTAGTTGTTATGATCATATTGGGGAATTGGTATATATATGTGATATATCTTGACCAATTTTGATCACCAATCCCCTTTACATCTCCAACAAAGCTGCCTTTTTGTTTCCTATCATCTCTCCTTTGTTTTTAACTTTTATTTATTTATGCCTTAGTTTTTGTGTATAAGTGAAATCATGTAGTATTTAACATTCTGTGTCTGGCTTGTTTCACTTACCGTTACAGTGTCAAGATCAATCCATTTTCCTATCCTCAACAATGATTTCATTCTTTATGCATAATATTCATATCTATATCTATATATATCTCACATTTTCTGTATCCATTTATCTGTTCATTATCATCATTAAGCTCCCTCAAAATAAGTCAACTGAGCTGAACTCATTCTTCTCACCGTTCTTGGCAGTCTCTGAAGGAGCTCCGGGACACTCTTTCCTGAGTGTCTTTGGAAGGTAAGGTGAGCAACACAGTGACTGCTTCTGCTGAGTGCCGTGCAAGGGAAGGCAGCTGCCCCCAAACATGGCTGCGTGTCGTCACTCACCTTGCTCAGCACTTCTGGCGCTGACTACTGGCTCTTTCCCACAGTTAAAGTAACCATGAAAGTTAAATGTTTTGAATTGATTCAGGGCATCAAGGAAGCCATAATAGTGCAATTAAAGACTCTCACAAAATAGGCCTCCTAGAACTGCTTCAGAAAGTGGCAGGAGTGATAAGGAAGTGCATATCATGGGAGAGGGTATATTCATGGGAATTTATGGTAATAATTGAAAGTAAGTGTACTATTTACCATTTTTTCATGCATACATACATTGTATTTGAACTCTTCTTGATGTCCCTTTTTTCCAGTCTTTATTCAGTTTATGTGAAGCCATTTTTCCCAACTCATGTTTGCACTGAACAAGGGAAATCTTAGAAAGTTAGACGTACATTTTCATCTTTGTTTCTCCATTAATTGCTTAACTTTTTGAAGGAGCCTATCCAATTTGGTAAATTAGTTAATACTAAAATTTAAATTCAGCTGATCCACTGTCCCTCCCAGCATGCGGTGGATTGACTAATGGTCACCTTGTGACACCCAGCTGCACTGAATCAGTGTGGTGCTGGGTGTGGGAGGCCCATGTAGGGATTGCTGCCAATGGCCTAAAAGGAGAACTGGAGGGGAAGATGGTGTGCTATTGGTTCTCTTGGAGGAGCTTGTTTTGCTAGTTTTTCTGATACGAACTTGGCTGTTCCCATCTTCAGAGGAGTTTGGATCCTCACTGTCACTAAAGATGGCTGCAGTTCTCTTTGGGGGAGCTCTGGTCCTTACCTTGAGCATCGTTTCCTGGCTCTGGTGCAGATCCCTCAGCCTGCTGGTGCAGACCTTCCAGCTTCCACCATTGACTTTTTGGCCTTCCTAGTGCAGATCCTTGGTACAGATATGCATGAGACATTGCTGTGGGCTCTTGGCCTCCAGATGGACTCATAGAAGATGTTGCCATGAGATCCAGGCACTCAGCTGGCCCTTCTGAGTCTCTAGTCCTTGGAAAGGTCTCCTGCACTCTTCTGCATTTGGCTTTTTGGGTGACTGTTGTAAAATGATGTTATAAGTTATATGTCCTATATTAAATCTATTCCTTTGTAAGCTCCTGACTACAACACAGGGTAATGGATTTTTTTAAAACTTCAAAGTTACACAAAAGTGAAGAGAATAGTGAAGTTCCATATTCCACCAGCCAATGTACAATCAACTGAAGGCAACTGGTATTTCATTTGTACTACCACTCATTCCATTTTAACCTGGATGCCTTCTCAGGCAATTTCATTGTAGACAAAAATACAGTAACATAAAAGAATGTACATTTCAGGGAGGAAGTGCTGATATCTGTAACAAAGAATTAGGGGCTGGGGAGATGGCTCAGTAGAATAAGTGTTTGCCTGTAACAAAGAATTATTTTCATAGGTGCCTTTTTAGACAATTATGTCACCTGTAAGGAAATTCAGTTCTTGCATTAAATATCTGGAGTGCGTGTATGAAAGAACACTAAACAAATAACGATTTTGGGTAGGCAAATGTTGCCATAAAGACAAAGACAACTTCCCGAGGGACCTGAGGTTGCATGTTAAATGGAGAGGAACCTGTCCTTTTGAAAAGAGGTGCACAGAAAAGGAGATTATGCCAAATGAATTGGTTTTTCTATCCCCCAAAGTATTGGAAACCAGAAAATGAGTGGAGGATTCAGGTTCCTGAAGCACCAGGAACCCAAAGAGTTCAGGATTATGCTGGAGAGCAGTAGTAAAAAAGGACATTTTCCCCTCTGTGCAATATATTTAAAGGATGCTAGTGCTACGCAGCACCATTTTATGAAGCAATAATCCAGTTCCCAAATGGATAATATATAAAGCTGATGGCCAAGTCATTTATCCCAATGAGGGCTCTGATTATTACAGAAGAAAGCAGGGGATTTCCTTGTTACAATGATATTGCCATGTGAGCTTAAATGGGTATAAGATACTCAGCGTGGGTTCTTACCTCAAGTAGGGGAGCTAGAGTTCTGAAACTAGGAAAAAGTTGGCTGTCAGCGGGGGCGCTGGGTGCTATGTTTGGATGCTTGTGTGTGGAGGGGCAATGCTGAGGAAATTAGATATTAGAAATCACCCAGCAGGAGTGGGAAAACTCAGCTAAGTTACAGGTTTTGTTTTTGGAGAATTTCTTACTATCCTGCCCAGGCTTGTTTTGAACTTTTGGTATCAAGTGATCTTTCTGCTTCAAGCTCCGGAATAGCAAGAATTACAGGCATGAACCATTGCATATAGCTAGAGCATATAGTCCAAGAAAAGAAATCAGACTATAATTCTTTTTTTTTTTTTTTCGGACTATAATTCTTTATACTTCTTAGCTTAGAAAGCAAGAAACCATTTTCTAAAGGGAATGCAGAAAGAAAAGAGGATAGTTTTGGGGGTGCAGATACATGCCAGCATTTTAGATCTTATCTCATTTAATCATCACTTGCCCCTCACTATACAGGATAATCGGGTTGTTCTCTCTATTCTATAATTGAAGAAACTGAAGCCTGGAAGAGTTAAAACATTTTGCCCAGGTACCCAGGGCTCATGTGCTAAAGCCAAGATTGCCTTGTGGTAAGTCACAGGTAAGAGCTTCTGCTCAAATCTGACCTGGTACTAAATGGAGTCTCTCCCAGGCCTGTTTAGTGGTTCCTGGTTACAAAACATTGTACTCTGGGCAAAAAAGAAAGAATACTTAACACATTTTTTTTTTCTAATGGGTTATTTGGAGCCTAGAAGACAATCTCCAATTCCTCATAGAGCCCGGATCTGACCCTGCCCGGAGCATATAACATTTTCCTGCAAAGCACTGCTTTTAGTCTTCCAAGCACCCGACACATGTCCTGTGCATGGCAAAATACCAGTGTAGAGGCCCACCTCATTATCAGTCACTCATCCTCTAGTCACTTCTCTCTTTGAAAGAGAAGGAGTGTCTCCATTTAGGCTGAACCTGACCCTATTTCCATGTATTGTTATGTACAGAGCTGACCAGGACTTTTTGGATCGCTTAAGTTGGCTTTAAGCAATGCACATTAGTCTAGCCAAAGTGCTGCTGGTAGTCTTTGAAGCTGGCAGGTGTGTTTCCACAGAACCCCCACTTGCTGCTCCCTAGTGTGAACCAGGTCAAGACAGGATGAAGAGCCAATGCTCCACACTGTCAGCTGGGATCGAGCTTTCAGATAGAGCTATGACTTCCTGGGGCCTGAAAGATTACACATCTGAACTGAACCACCAACTCCAAAACATTAGCTACTATCTCAACTGTGTAATGCAGATTACTCTTTTCCCATATCCTTATCTCTGAATATTGCAGAGGTGAATGCAGGCCTCCTACTTAGCTCAGCTCTAGGCACTCACCTACTTCTCACCATTCTCAGTCATTCATCCTCAAGCCACTCCTTTCTTCATGAATGAATAAAACCTGGGTTCAGCCTTGAGTTGAGGCCTTTGTTCCAGATATCCATCATCATGGGTGGATTTGGGAGCCTTTGGGTCCCCATAACTACAAATGTGCCTTAGGGTCTTTATTCTTGCCATGGATTACACTGGAACTAGTAGATTGGAATTAACTCACTAGAATTCCAGTAACTTTTCGTGGGATTCCAAACACAAACTTCTTGGACCAAGATGAGGACCAGGAAGGGCTCTCTATATACCAGGACACATTGTGGCACACATACAATGGGAACATCATCTCTATGTGTATCTCTGCACACAGAGAGCTGTATTTTACTGTATTGCCATATGCTGTATGGTCAATTCCCAGTACTTTTTCTTTTGCTGTATTTCTAGAGCACTATACTTATGCCATTTATGTTGCTAGGAACTCAAATTCCATAGCTTGTTTTGGTATATAAGAATTGTCTGGGGTTTTTTTTAGAGCAAACCCATTTAAAGACATGATCGCTGTCTTAAAATCTTTGTGTCCCCCCTGAGAGCTTACCGTAGAATTGTATTAGAAGTTGACCAATGGACACTGGTCAAACTGAAAAGTCTAAGAGGTAGAAGAGTGATAAGGCACAGTGGCTAAGTTCAAGGGCTTCAGAAAGAAAGACAACTGTATTAGGAACCTAGTTAGGCTACTTGCTAGTCTTGAAAAAAGTTATCTTTCTGAATCTCACCTTTTTCATCTCTAAACCGTGGACAACAACAGAAGCTGCTTTGGAAGTCAATGTTAATGATGAAATCAGACACAATGCCACAAATATGAAAAACTGCTTCACATATGGCCAACTTGCCACTAAGCGGTGTGAAAAGAAAAGGGAATATAGACTACGAAGAAGCTGGCTTCAAGTTTCTGACAACTGCGAGGGGTGTGGGGTAGGGAAGAGAGGGTGCAGGGAATCACTTAACTGGACCCAATAATAATAGCTATGTAAGCAAGGATCTCTTGCAAAAGCCAGCTGGTATCTAGAAGTTGTAGGCACTGCCTTTTACGCTCTTCCCATAACTTTGATATACTGTCATCATCTCTATCTTCTGTCCCTCACTTGAGGACAATAGATCAAATCCATACCTGTTATACCTCTGCTGTTCTAAAGTCTCTAAGAAACCACAATTCTATCTAGAGAGACATCTAAGAGCATTGGTGAGTGACAAGGGAGGGGGATACCCCACCCACCACTCCTCCTCCATCATGGTATCCTCCAACCTGAGAAACCCAGGTGCTTGGTCCATACCCCTACTCCATGGGACAGGCAGCCAGTTTGCACAGTGTGTGGGACAGGACAACTGGCTCATCCAGAGGAACCCACAGTAAATCCACTCTAACAAGAGGAAACATTTTTGCATACAAGCTCCTCATTTATGGTTAGCTCTGTTATATAACTATAGGCTTTGTTCTTGTGGTCTAAAGTACAAAACTAGTAATTACCACAGTTTGTCAATAACTAAATCATACTTGCTGATATCATTGCTAATTGTACTACTGTAGCTAGGATATCACCCTTGTTGTACTGATTGTTATACTTTGTGTAACAACATTGAGAAACTCTGGAGTAATAACCACACCACAGCCCTACACCAGAAGACTGAGGATAGAGCCAAACAGAACCCAAAATTCCACTTTCAATTGGGATAAAGATGATATCCGTGAAAAACAGCCTTTTCTTAGAGAGGCCTTCATACTAATGATATAGCCATCTATTATCAAAACTCACAAGGACCATCCCAGGAAACAAAACAAAAAACATTTAATGAAATAGAAAATATCAAGATGAGGAAGCAAAATGCAACCAGACCTCCAGCCCGCCCAGAATATATCTAGGAGACATTGACATACAAAAAATTGGAAGTTGCACACTTGACATTTCTGAAATGATAGAAACTGAAGTAAAGACAACTCCAGGAGGATAAGGTGGAAATTAGATTAGAAATAATCTCTCAGGTAAAAAAAAAAAAAAGAAAAGTTACAACTATAATGAAAGAAATGCTCAGGGTAACTAAAGATATTGATAAAAAATAGAGGAGTATAGGAAAATGATGGAAACATTAAATAAACAATATAGGAAAGAATTCAAATGCATGATGCAGATACAAAGAGATATCCAGGAAATTAAAATTTCACCAAAATTAGGCAAAACTGAACAAAACTGAGGATAGGCTTTCAAACCTTGAAGACAGCATTGCAGCTAGCAATCATGAAAGGAAAGATCTCTTAAAAAGAATAAGGAACCAGGAAATAATAATTCAACAACTGCAGGATGATACAAAGAAAAAACAATGTAGGACTGATAGGTGTCAAAAAAAGCAAGAGTCAACACAAATGACATAAAAAGACTGTTTGCAGAAGTAATAGCAGAAAGTTTCCCAGGCACAGGAAAAGAACCTGACAGTTAAGTGAGGCATATAGAAAAGTCCAATTAGCCATACCCAAAATAAATCTACACCCAGACATATAATAATCAAGATCCCAGAAATTCATCATAAGAACAAATTACTAAAAGCTGTTAGAGAAAAGAAACAGATCACCTTTGTGGTGGGTTGCTAACTGGTGATCAACTTTTTATACCCACTTGAATTAAACTAGTGAGGTGCTGGGTGTGGGAAGCTCACCTGAGGATTGTTGCCAGCAGCATAACAGGCAAAACTGGAGAAGCTGTTAAGAGGCTGCTAAGGAAGCTGTCTGGAGAATCTGTAGGAGCTGCTGGAAGCTGCTAGTTCTCTTGGGCTATTCTCCAGGAGGACCTTGGAATGCTGGCTTTCCTGTTGAAAGTGGCTGTTTTTGTTGGAGGAAGAGCGTGGGACCTCATTGTTACTGAGAATGGCCACGTTCACTTTGGGGAAGCTCTGGTCCTCATCTTGGGCATTGCTTCCTGGATCCAGAGGGGAAGATGGTACACTGCTCTGCCTCATGGAAAAGCTTGTCATATTGGATTTCCTAATGGAAGCTCACCTTTCCTTATCCCTGGAGGAGCTCAGGGCTTCACTGTTGCTAAGGATGGCTGTGCTACTTTTGGAGGAGCTCTGGTTATTACCTTGAGCATTGCTTCTTGGCTCCTGTTCAGATCCCTCAGACTGCTAGTACTGATCCTTCCTTCTGGCACAGACTTTCTAGCTTCCACCACTGACCTCTGGGCCTTTCCAGTGCAGACCTATGAAGTTGACCTCCATGAAACATTGTCAAATGTTCTAGGCCTCCAACTGGACTTGTGGGAAGCATTGGTATGAACTGTAGTTCTTCAGGTGGATGTATGTAAGACACTACTATAGAATCCAGTCTCTCAGCTGGATTTTTTTGGTCTTTAGTGTGTGGATAGATTTCCTGCACTGTTCGTATGAGATTCTTTGGGTGGTTATAAATGATCTTATAAGATGTGTCCTATATAATATTGTTTTGTCTTGCAAAAACTCCAAGCCATGACACATATAAAGAAGAACCCATCAGAATTACAGCAGACTTCTCAACACAACCATCAAGTTAAGAAGAACTTGAAGTATTTCAAGTCCTGAAAGAGAACAACTTTCAACACAGATTGATATACCCTGAAAAATTATCTTTCAAAATTAATGGCAAAATAAGATAGCTCCACAACAAAGAAGAAAAAAAAAATCATGACAACCAAACCAACTGTATAATGAGTAATAAAATATATTGTACAAAGAGACAAAAAGACTAAAATTCCAATCACAACCACAGAATGAAACCACCAAGCATGGCAAGCAATTAAATAGAGGGAGAAAGTAGAGAACCAACAGCCAGAAAACAACATGACAAAGATAACTATATAAGACAAATATTAAACATGAAAAATCAAATAATCATAACATAATTGTAATAGGAGAACTTAACACCCCATTGTCACAAAAAGATAGATAAGTAGATAAAAAAAACCAGCAAAGAAATAACAGAACTGAACCAAACCTGTAAACAAATTGACTTGGTAGAACTTTACAGAATGTTCCACTAAAGAGCCTTAGAATACACATTTTCTCAACTTCACATGGAACCTTCTCCAAAATAGAGTATATACTAGCACATAGAACATGCTCATGCAACTGCAAAGGAACTGAAATTATCCCATGCATATTATCTGATCACTGTGCAGTGAAACTGGAAATTATTGACAAATGACAAAAACTTCATAAACACATGGAAATTAACACCCTCCTGAACATTCAATGGGCCATAGACTGAATCAAAGAAGAAAGTAAACAATATGTACAATCAAATGAAAATGCAAGTATCAATTACCAGTGAAATCAGTCCTAAGAGGGAAATATGTAGTGGTAAATTCTCACATCAGGAAAACATGATACTTTGC
>NDGM011016698.1:0-10867 GCA_002564305.1 Octomys mimax | reverse complement strand
GGGGGGTGTGACCCCAGAAATAAGGCAGCAGTGTAGGTGGATGGACATAAGTGACTCCTACTGTGCTTGATTACCTATGGGCAAGGCAGGGAGGGCCACTGTGCAGGGCACAGGTTTCTGGCTTAAGGGACAGCATGGTGTCCACCATAGCGGGATTGGTGTTCACGTCTCCATACTGGCTCCTTCTGCTAACTCTGTGGCTGTTGGGAACAGCACGAAGCAACTTGGCAGGATGGGCATGGGGAGGGCATGAGGCTGGAGGGTCAAGGCTTAATTTTGCTATCAGTTCAAGAGAGAGAGGGACCAGATGAACTGTAAGTCACTCTCAGCTCTGGCAAACAAAGGCTAAAGTCAGGATTGAGGAATTCAGCTAATACAGATGCCCCTGACAGACCTCCCATCATAGAGGGAGAGAATAGGTGTCACAGGCCAGAGGAACCAGCTCTGCAGCACCATCCATCAATCAGGTCCTGGATGCTGGCCTGTCCATCTGGACTCCAGCTACCCGACTGGCTCCACTCAGCATTCTGGGGCCACCTCTTCCGAGAAGCCTTCCCTGCCCACCCTCTCCCTGACTCACTTGGATCCCAGCCTGTGGAGCCCTACTCAGTAGTTTCCTTATTTGGCTTGCTGTGAGTCCCGAGGGCAGAGGCTGTACCATAGGTGCCCCCTACCTAAGCCTACTGTATGCACCTGCGAGGCAGAAGGCGCACCACGAATGCTCAGTGAGGAAGCTTAATGAGCTGTTGTTGTGCTTTACGGGGGAAAAAAAAAAGTATTGGTTTTGCTACCAGATAAATTGGATAAAACCTCTGAACATCCTAGTCAACACTAATTCTCCACTGAATTAATTTATGCATTCACAGGCAAGCTTAATAAAGCAGCCATATATTTTAGAGAACAGGTGGTGATGAATGACAGGCTTAATTAGGCAAATCATTTCACCTAAAATACAAATATACAAACTCCAAGGGCAGTGATTCGGCAGGCAAAGAAAAAAAAATATTTTTAAGAACAAAAGCTGCAAACACAACTGCTTTCATCCCTTCTAATTAAGTTTCTCTTTAATCTGCAATTTAAAATGGCAATTCTTTTAGTTTAGTGATTTTTCAGCAAAAGATAAAGACACAATCCCTCAAAAGAATATCTGCATTTAGAGAAAAGATATGCTACCCCTGTGAGTTGTCAGAATGACAGCCTAATGAATTCTACCTATAGGCAATTAAAAAGAGAAGTGAGACTGCTGCAGAGGGGAGGGAGATGCGAAGCTGGGTAGGATGAGGCAGCAGGAGCCCATCTGACTGGTTCCAATGATGGGATCTGCTGGGGGAGAGGGGTCTGCTCAGGGTCCTCCCATGCTCAGCCAGCCCAGCCACCTCTGTCTTACCCCGAATGTCTTCCTCAGAAGTTCATCCTTGCAAAATCAGCATAAAGGTCCCCAGTCTCTGAAAGCTTTCCTCATCCTTCCTCCGCATGGCCTTGAAGCCAGCAGCCCCCTTGCTACTTGTATTACAGGCTTTACACTAATCAGTCCTCATGTCTGGTCACTGCTGGTGACAGAAGACTGAGCACCTTCACAAGCACCAACTCTCCTAATAACTCTGGCATGGGGACAGTGGGTGAGGGCCTGCCAGAAGGTGGAAAGGGTGCACCTGTCCAGGGTCTAGCAGCCCAGTGGGAGATGGATGGCGATCTCCAGACTGAGGCCAGAAGGTCAGGATCACCCACCCTGAGAATATCTTGCTGTCTCTCACTTGCCTCTCAGCCTCTTCCTCCATCTCTGTGATGTCCAGAGGCCTCCAGGGTATGGTATAGATAAAATATTGCTCCTCCATAACCCTTCCCTGGCCCTACAGACGATAGACTTCTCTATCTCTTGGCTCATGCCGTTGGAATCCCTCCTACAGCTCCAGAGACACCCACACCCCTCTTCCCAGTCTATTCTGTGGGGCAGTGCCTGGCACTGATTTTCCTTTCCACTCCCTGCTCTTAAACTCACTGCACAGCCTGGCATGGACAGGATGCTTGGAAAGTGTGTAGTAAGATGAGACAAGTCAGTTCCTTCACGGAGCGTCTCCTTTCTATCCACTGTCTAGAGAAGACCATAGAGAGCAATCTCCAGAAAACCAATGAGCCTTCAAGGCCCAGCTCTCCTGTACTTATAAACCCTCATGGACTCCCCAGAGCCCTAGGCAAACTCCTCATTCTAGACCTCATGGTGCTCAGCACAGCATGGCCTTCCAGAGCCATATATCCCTATAAGCCCTCTGGATTCCACCCCCCCACCTCAGGTTCTAGTCACCAAGGATGGTGGGTGCCCACATCAGTTACCTACCTTTTGACCTTGTTTTGTCTATGTCAACCCTTTGGAATTCCCTTTCTTTACTATCTGCCTGCAAAGATTCCAATGATTACTCAAAGTTCAACTTAAATGCTATCTCTCCAGACAAAACTTGCCTGAGATCCCCAGGTGAAATTCTTTTTGCCTCCTCTGAGCCCTGATGTCCTCTTTGTCTGTACTGCTGTCCCAGCCCTGGCCTCTCAGAATGACTTTCCACAGAGTTGGGGTCTAGAGCCTCAGTCTCCTCTCCGACAGGCAGCTGGCTTCAATCAATGGCCTGGGGTGAGACTGAACCAGGGAAGGGAGAGACTACAGTACTTCAGGTAAAGGTCTGGACCTTCAGGAGTCAGAAAGACCCGGGTTGAAGTCTGCCCCTGCCACTATGTACTGGGTGACTCTGGGTATGCTTCTAAACTCTTAGCTTTAGCTGCCTCCACTGCAAACCAAGGCTGAGAACACTTCACCAGGAAGGATGGTGAAGTTGGTTAGCAACTGATGGTGTGGCAAGGTCCAGGCAGACCCCTGCCACAGTCACATGATGCCACAGGGTTCTTTTAATGCACTCAGGAGGACAAAGCGTCCTGAATCAGAAGCAAACTTCCTTTCCCTCAACTTCCCTGGATTGCTGACCAAGTTGAAAGCTCCAAGGAGAGGACACAGTATTCTGATTTATTTGCCACTTAGCCCCGGCGCCTAGAAGAGCGCTGGCCAGTTGGGGCCCTAGAGCAGAGGGCCAGTGGCTGCCCAGCTCAGTCAGACCATGAAACCTTCACTTACTTGTTGAAAAGAGAAATGCAGCAGCTGAACACCCTCCTCTAATTCTTTTGAAAGAGTTTTGAAAAATGGTTTAACTCTTAGTGCTTCTGGTCTGTGGCAGTTTAAAGAAAGTGTTTCCCTCTAATCTTTATCATAGACCTAATGAGGTCGGGGCTAATACCATCCTTATTTTTACACATGAGGCCTTGTGCAGTTGCCTCACTGGCCAAGCTAAGGAGCAGAATGCCACACCAGATGGCAGAACCCCAGGCAGCCTCCAGCCATTGGGCCTTCAGTCTGGGACCACGCCCTTGGCAGCCTCCTCTCATCTCAGGTTGCTCAGGTGGGATTGTCTGGCTACTACCACCCTCCCAGCCAGCTCTGGCACAGGACTGTCTCCTATAAGCACACACAGTGAGGCTTAGGTTAGGAACAAGAGGCAGTGTGCAGAGTGACTTGCAAGTTCTCCGCTGTCCAAGCAGTGTCTTCATCTGGAGGAGAGCACAGGCCACATCTGTGAGCCACAGCGAGTGGCTGGAGGGATATGCAGCCTGCGCCTTACTCCTAGTAAACAGTCCCGGGCACCAAGGCAGAGTTCAGGTGCCCAAGATGCCCCCTCCACAGTTCTCTGCTGTGGATTCCTGTGCAATGCCAGGAGCCAGGCAGGGATGCCAGAGGGAGTGAAGAGGGGAGACTGCAAGGTTCAGGAGGTAGGGTGGACTGCATGGCCTCAGGTAGTATGAAAATGCCATGTTTACAACAATGCACAAACATACAGAGGTAACTAAAGCTCTGTTCCCATGACAACAGGCCACTGTGTTTCATTTTAGTTTTTTAAACTAAATATGTACTATTATCTGACCCTCATCAAACCACAATGAGACAGACTAGAATTTCCATTTCACCGATGGAAAACTTGAGGTCCTAAGACACGAGGTCTCCCCTACTTGGCTAAGGCAGTGGCAGCTCAGCAAAGGCTTGGATTGTTTCTGGGGCTACCAGTAAGGCTGTGTTCATCCTGCAGACACACCGGGCCCTAGGGCTGTACTTCCTCTCCTGTGGGAGCAGCAAGTTACAGCATGAGACTTTAAATCTAAATCTCTCATCCCAGGACCTAGTTCTTTCCTGAATCCTGGGCTGGGCTCACCCAAGAGACATATCTGGGAGCTGCTCACATATAATGCAGTGCCTTATAACACTTTTACGTGCAGACATGCACTTATTGAGAATCCTAGAGCCCAGGAAAGGGACTTTTCCTCCATCCACAAGACCAAGGACCCTCTGAGCACTTGTGGAAACAAATCTTCCTGTCCAGATGTGTACGCTTCTGCCTTAACTCACTGCACAGAGCAGTGAAGGAAGGTGACAAGAAATGGAAAGGGACAAACCAGTGCTGTTAACAAACATAGCTCTCACAGAACTGCCTGCCACCCACCAGCACACTAATGTGGCATCCAGACTCACACCCAATTTGGATAGGTAAGGTACACTTTCAGCATCATGCTGGTACTTCAGACAAGAGCTGGCTACTGAGGTAGTCAACAGCCACTCCAAGTCCCACCCTGCAGGTCCCCCCAGGACCATCCCAGATGACCGGTACATGGCACACAGGAATGACAGAAAGTACAGCATGTGTGTGCATGCAGGCTACAGGGTCATCTGTGGTGCTCGGGACCATAAGAGAACTTGGGGCTGGTTTTCCAAGGATCTCATCTAGTAATTTAACACATACTCTGGTGCTTATTATGTGCCAGGCACGGAGTTAGGTGGGGAACCAGACGTGAACAAGGCAGGCAGGGTCTCTGATCTCACACAGCTCCATCCACATTTAGATCTTTGATTGGCCAAAAGATAGTTTATCAAAAAAAAAAAAAAAAAAAAAAAAAAAAAGAGAGTTTATCAAATCTTTGAAGGGCCAGCGAAATAGCTCAGGGGACCAAGTGCTCGCTTAGGTAAGCACAGGGGCCAGGATTTGATCCCTGGCATCACATGCTGTGCCAGTCCTGCCCCCAAAAGGTGCTAAGCCAGCAATGGACTCTGGGCATGGAGGCACACACCTGTAATCCCAGCACTAGGGAGGCAGAAAACAGGAGGATTGTTATGAGTCCGAGCTGCATAGTGAGACCCTGCACAAAAAAAAAACAATAACAACAACAAAAAACCTTTGAGTTTTCTTCTACTCTAGAGACAAAGCTATTAAATGCTGATGTTTTCCTTTTCATTTTTTTAAAGGTTACTAAGTGAATTTATTTATATTGCTAATAGAAAAACCAACTGGAAAAACCTGTCCCTCAGTAATATATTAGCCAAAGAAAGTGAGTGATCCCAGTTCTCCTATTGAAACTCCCCTTCATGGGGAGACCTGCTGTTCACATGTGTTAAACATTAATTACGAATGTTACTCATTACACAGTAAAAGGCTCCACTACAAACACAATTGTTAATTTCCTTGCAGGCTCAAAGCATTCTGGGAAGTTGTGCAGAAAATGGAAGCATCCTAGGAACTGAGGGGAGCTAATGGTGAGAAGACAACGGCATGTGGTTGGTGCAGCAGGTGGCAGTGGCCAGCTCTAAGATTCCCTGAGGAACCGTCTGAAGAGGCCAAGCATGTTTAGTCTGTGCACCTGAGGGTGAGTCACAGGGCTTGGTGGGAACAGCACGTATGTTGCAGCACTCACTGCACACAAAATCAGTGTTACAGCCCTAGAGCACTTGTCTTTGTAGGGGACAGGAACAAATCATAAGGTCAATACAGAACAGGCAGGTCCAACTGCTTCTGCCTTGACAACAAACTAAGCCTGCAATGGCAAGCCTTTTAGAATTCAGCAATAGCAAACAACTGGCTACACACAGGTGCCCCAGGCTGGCCAGCACAGCCCTAAGCCACCTCACATCAGTACAAGGTGAAGGGCATGTTTTAACAGACCTGTCTGTGCTCAAGTATCAATGCAGGAGTGGAGAGGGCCAGTGTTTGGCTTGCAGACTGACCTACATTCACTGCCACATGACAGTGGGCAAGCCCCTCACTCTGAGCCTCAGGATGATCTGTGTGATACAGCAAAGCAACTCCTACCTTGCAGAGCTTGGTAGGGTTAACTATGCCCAGTTTGTAATTGCTGCCCAATAAATTTGAGTTTCCTGCCTTTCCCCTCCTCCCTTATCTTAACAGGATTATTTTAAATTACCCAACTGAGCCCGCTTGAAGATGACTCACAACTGTTTAGGAAACAGGCATACCTAGGACCTTACTTCCCTTTCGCTGCCCTTTCAGCCTCACTTGATCAGGCTGGGAATACATCAAACGCAAGGGGAGGATGCCTAAGGGGTGCACACCACAGCAGTTGCACCCACTAGCTGACAGTGACAAGTGTGCACCTGGCTGCTCCAAAATAAACCCACAGAGAGTACAGCAGGAGCACAGGGGAGGGGTCCCACCCCAATCTGGAAAGAGTGTGTTGGGGGAACTGGCTGTGTCAGGGAAGGCTCTGGATAAGGGAAACAGTGACCCTGGCTAAGCCAAGCTTCGACAGCACCCTCCTCCCAACTCCAGCTTCACTCCCACTACATGCCTAGTGCATAGCATGTGTTCAGTGCACTGCAGGTCCACACAGTTGGGCCCCAGGTCAGCAGCATGAACACCATCTGGGAATGGTGAGAAACACACCTTGTCATACCTTCCCCCAAACTCAGACGGCCCAGAGCTCTGTTTAAAACTTCCTACACATTCCAGCTGGAGACTCTCAGACCTGGAGGGAGCCCTGGGCCATACTTAGGAGGGAGACCCAGGTGACTGGTGGTTACAGCTGATCCTGGAGGGGAGATTGAGGGGTCCCTACAGGAGAAGAATTTTCACAGCTCTCCCTACTTCACACTGCAAGGCCTAACTGGTAAAGGGCTTTGCCAGTGAGGGCTCTATCACTGCTAAGTGCCTCTTTTTATAGTACTATATCATTTTAATACATTGAATTTTGTTTAATACAGTGAGCCTTTCCTGAACATCAACAACTATTCTCCCCTTCAGGGTTTACTTTTTCTTTTCATCCAGACCTTTCCCAAGACTATCACAGAGACCCAGTGTGACAAGAACTGTGACTAGTCCCATGTTAAAGATGTAAAAACTGAGGCTCAGGGAGACTGTATAGCTTGTCTGAGGTCCTGAAGCGGAAGCTCGTGAGTGGCAGAGCTGGCACGTGAACCTGGAGTGGTCTGACTGCTGCCCCATTAGTCTCAGCATGCAAGACACTGTTGTAAACATTCTAGGGCACAGAAACCCGCCATGGAGTCAGAAGGGGAGACAGACAAATACCCAAAATAACTATGCTGAGCAAAATAACTACGTGAGTCATATGTCTGTCTTCCACCTCTGCTGGGAGGCAGACCTGCCACTTAATGGCTGAACCCAGAAAAAGTAACTTCATGGGAAACAAATCTGTGGGTGAGTCACAAATGAAGTAACTTTGTTTCTCAAAAGGGTCTGCAGAGGGCCCTTCATCATCTCTTCCCCCCTCTGGTCCCATGACCAACTACTCTGCCTTTTGCTCCAGGGCTGACAAATGGAGCCAGTGGAGCCGCTCTGATGTATCCTCACTACCTGCAAGGCAGCCTTTCCATCTCTCACCCACTTTAGCTTAGAGAGAAGAGACCAGACAGGACAGGATAACCCTCATACCTCCCCATAGTCCTGTGTTATTCCAGGGACACTGATGACATCTGAACACTTTCAGCCCTTTAGTCAACCTGGTGCCACAAGAGTTGCTCAATGGGCTCTTGGGAGGAGGGAGGGGGCTGGGTTGCCTCTGAGGCCAAGAATGTGCCCTGCCTGTGTTCAGAGCAGGCTCACACTGAAGGTGGGAAGGGATACAGTTGCCCTGTAGGCCATGTGGGCCACTGCCACCTATGCAATACTGGATGTGTTCATGGGGCTCCATCAGGCCAATGGACGTGCCCTGCAGACAGGTTCTCTCTCAATTTCTAAGCATCTGGGTTGTCTCTAAAGATGAGGAGTCCCGAAACAGGACTCCAGACATGAACCCTGAGTTTTTCCTTAGCCTTCTGGGGGATCCTCAGTCCTAGGACAAAGGATAGTCCACGTGGATTGTCAAACATAGCTCCAGTGTTTGTCCCAGGGCAGGCTGAGACCCTGTAATATACTCCCTCTGTCGGTAGTAAGTGCTGAGCAGGCGGAGGAGCAGCTATCTCCGTGCTGCCTACCTGCCAAGGCAGGGATGGTGACTCGATTCCATTCCCACGGCTGGTCATATTCATCAGCAGGCCTGTCATCATCCTGGGGCAGCTTGCTCTCCCGCAATCGGGGGCTGACCGTGCTCTCTGAGTCAGAGTCGACGCTTTGGCCTTCAGGTTCATAAGGGGTGTCGTATAACTGGATGCCTTTGTGTTGGGACCGGACGCTTTCTTGTCTCTGGAATTCTATAGGCAAAAAGAAAGAAGCAGAGATGTAATGGGTGTGCTGCACATATTCCTTACATGGGATCCCTTTTAGGGAAACCACCTGAGCTCAGAGCTGCCATGCAGAACAGACGCTTGTTTGACTGCCAAATTGAAGGATCTTCCCCGTGGAGGCAGTTCCTCATACTCGGGACTTCAATCCTCACCTTACAAAGAGGAGACAGGAGATAGGCACAGATGATCCTCTAGTTCATACCCAGCTCACAGATTCACTTAAAAGAACCAACAAGTAAACAGGACTCAATGTCACTATTTGCTCCCCTATGAGTGTCACAGACAGACAGACAGACACACACACACACACACACACACACACATCCTCTTCCAAACAGAATGAACATCTCCAGGGATTTCAGAGATACTGTCTAGCTTTACTTCTGAGTGACAAAGGGGAGGCTCAAAATTTCCAGAGAAAATGCCATGGCTAGGGCCAAGGCAGACTGAGGGGTGCCTGCCTTTTTAGCTGAGATTCCAGGTAGGGGATTTGCATTTTGGCTATTGCTTATTTCAGGAAAGTTGGGTGACCAGATACTAAAATCAGGTGCTTTCTTTCTAACCACACTGGAAACTCTGAGTTGCTTTTTGGTCCTGTACACCAACTGAGGCAGGGCATGTCCTTGGGATTTGGGGAAGGTTCACTGTGTAGGCTGCTCCTGGGAAGCCCACTATTTCCAAGAGACAACACCAGCCTAAATCACCATGACACTTGGGGGCAAAATGAACTTGGTGTAGAGGCTGGGAGGGGCAGGACGGGCAGGACAGGAGCAGAGTCAGCATTTGAATTGACAGCGGAAATAAGTGAAAACAGGCATGGAGGATACTCCCAGTGGTAACATGAGGGCAAGCCAAACCAAGAACATGCTTGGAAAGAACATGGGAAGAACATGCTCTCTGCCCTCTTCAGGTTTTACTGTGGTAAAAATACCAGCTACGTACCAGTATTCACTACCTTAGCCTCTACCAACCACGCAGTTACGTACAGGTCAGTAACCCTAAAATACATTCATCACCACCCGCTGTATCTGTAGGGCTTCTCATCCTTCCCATGGAAATGCTGTGCCCATTCAACACTACTTCCTCATTTCCTTCTCTCTCTAGACCTTTCAATCACCCCTATAAATTGTCTTGAAAATTTTACAAGTGAAAATCATTCAGCATTCATGCTTCTTGAGAGGCTTACTGCCCTTAGCATCAGGTCTGCAAGGGTCTTCTGTAAGTCAGAATTCCACTTCTTCTTAAGGCTCCATCTCCTTCTGCTGCAGCAGCAGGTTCAGGGTGAGGGAGAAGTGAGACCAGACCAAAAAGGGGTGAGGGTTAAAAGAGTGAACTGTTTATAGAAGTGGAAGTGCTCCCCAAATTGGAGTTCTGACAGCACATAGATAGGACAGAAGCCCACAGGGGCTATGGGTCTTGAAGAGCAGCTGAGAAAACCTATGCGAATGGTACAAGCATTTCCAAGAGGGAAGGCTGCTTTTGGCTTAGGCTTTATCATCCAAGGCCACTTCATAAGAGAAGACAAAAAATGCCACACATGCCCTGATGAATCAGAAGGTAATGGCACTGTACAGTGATATTTAGAGTGTGCATTAATTAACTTTATACTGGTCTTTCCCAAACTTCATTTAATCACACACCAACCTCATGACTTCTGTTATTTTCAAGCATCACCTGGGTTTACTTGATTCTTGTTAAATAAATTCATTCAAAAGGGAAACTATATTGTCATTCTTATAAGTCATTATCCTTTGCCAAACATAGATGCTAAGAGTGAATGAGAACCAAAACAATGAGGTAGGTACTACTGTCTGCCAGAAGGGAACCTGGGCCTTGCTTTTCTCTCTGCAGAAAAGGGGGATTTATAAGTATTAGACAGCTGGTGGGAGGTGAGGGTATGTAAGCTGTACATTTTCTTTGGTGCTTTCTTCAGAAAAAGAACAAACAAACAGGGAAGAACTTTGTGAATATATGGCTCTCAGGCTGTTTAAAATCATGATTCCCATAAGAAAGTGTACCACACTTTGTCTAAACACACCTATAAGAAGACTAGGATCACCTGTTATTTTTTCAGGATCATGTCCGTCCCCCCCCCAATGTATTTGGTACAGGGTCTCACTACACAGCTTGGACTCCTAGTGATCCCCCTATCTCAGCCTGCCCAGCACTGGGATTAAAGACATGCGCCACCACGCCCCATCTCTGTGGTCAGCTCAGCATGCCCAAGGGTGCGGCTGGCATGGTATATGGTCCCAGATATGGAACCCCAGTCCCTGTGCTTGCCTAAGAAAGTGATTAGTCTGCTGAGCT